>JANHGL010017751.1:117385-134938 GCA_024611195.1 Ceyx melanurus | reverse complement strand
GTATGAATTGAATTTAAAAAATAATTTTAAGAATCCTTATCAATATCTGCTGTAAATAAAAAAAAACTGGAAGAGTAAACTAGTGGTTATTAATAAATTAATTTACTTGGATATTCAGAATATTGGGTGTTACTAATAGTTGTGCCACCAGTGCACAACAGCACTGAACATGCACAACACTGAAAAATATGATTCATGACCCAGAAGACTTGCAATCTAAACACATTTCAGTTTGGAGAAATTGGATGAAAAATAAAAATAGCTTTGGCATCTATTTTTCAGTGATCTATCACAGAGTTCTGAAAGCTGAAATAATACTGAAATAACACAATGTGTGCACATTTCCCCATCTTTCTTCACACAAGGTAACTGAGATGTTTGGATATATGCTTGTTCAAAAAATGTTCCATACTTTAAAATACCTGGTTAAGGTTGGTCTCCAGGAACTGCAGAAAAAAAAAAAAAAAAAAAAAAAAAAGTCACTATTATTTAAAAATTAAGAAATCTCTATTAATTCTGTTGGAAGGTAGAATTTTCTGAAAAATTTTTTTTTAAAAAGTCTATGTAATCATAAGATGAGGAAACTCTTCAAAGCTTACAATTACTTCCAATTTTTTTTCAGTTGTCAATACTTTAGATAGTGCTCTGTTATGCAGGCTGAAATAATTTTGAGTATGGTGGTAACAAATATTTCCTAAGGATAATCTCCATAATCCAGGTGCTTACAATTCTTTCCTAGCAATACAAAAGAAAATAATATTGGATGCTAAACTGGATACTAAGAAGGGTAGCATTTTGTATACCAACCATCAAGGATTTATGAAAAGTACAGTCAGTCAAATTGCCTTGATACTGTTTTTTTTAGGTGGTTATCCTGCTTGACAAAAATCATATTGATGTATTAGCCTGAGATTTATATGAGCAATTGACCTTGTGCTACAATGTATTTTGTTTAAGAAAGTTGATTCCAAATCAACCTTTCACATAATCAGTGAATTAAAAGCTGTCTGACTGACAGGTCATAAAACAAAATTGTTAATGGGATATTAAGACAATGCATTGCTATTGAGTGTGTGCAGTTAAGAGTTTTCTGACATTATACCATAAAATGTTCGTTACACTAAGCTGACAAAAAGGTAGAAGGTACATAAATTATCACAGAATGGTAGGGGTTGGAAGTGACCTCTGGGGATCATGTTGACGAACCTCCCTGCTAAGGCAGGTTCATCTAGATCAGTTTGCACAGAATTGTGTCCAGACAGGTTTGGGTTCTTTCCAGAGGAGACTCTACAACTTCTCTGGGCAGACTGTTCCAGTGCTGTCAACTTCAAGGTAAAGTTTCACCTCATATTCAGATGCAACCTCTTGTGCTCAAGTTAGTGCTCACTGTACCTTGTCCTGTTGCTGGGCACCACTGAAGAGTCTAGCCCCATTCTCTTGATGCCTGCCTTTAAGGTGTTGATAAGCATACATAAGATCCCCTCTCAATCTTCCTTGGACTAAACAGACATAGATCTCTCAACCTTTCCTTGTAAGAGAGATACTTCAGTCCCCTCATTCTCTTCACAGACTCTGCTCCCTATCTCTCTTGAACTGTGGAACCCAGGACTGGACACAGTACTCCAGATGTGGCCTCACTACAGTGCTGTAGAGGGAGAGGAGAACCTCCCTCCACCTGCTGGCCACACTCAATGCACCCTAAGATGCCATTGGCCTTCTTGGCCACAAGAGCACACTGCTGGCTTGTGGTTAGCTTGTTATCCACCAGGACTCCCAGGTTCTCCACAGAGCTAAGATATAGGAATAGTTAACCTGATGTGTTTATTTGGAAAGAGAATTAAAGATAAGCAAGCAAATAACACAATTTCCAAACTAAGCTATGTTTGAGTGAACAAAAAAATGGATGCCATCAATAGTACAAAAGGCTGTTCTGAAATTTTCTGATGGCTCTGTGGAACTCTTGGTACCAACTAATCTGATAAGAACCATTTTAGCCTGTGGCTGATATAATAAAATCTAGATATGTGTAGATATCCATAACACAGGTACTTTTGAAGAGGTATGCAGAAGGTTGTATCCTTCACGTATTTGGAAAGAACAGCAGGAGTTGGCATGGGATACAGATTTTAATGCAAAGTGTGGAAAAACTCAAAGGGTTTTTGCTAATACACCTGTTTAAAACCACAATGATTATTTCCAAGTCACATAGCCCATGGACAGTGCTGTGGAATAGATCAATGCAGTCCTTTTACAGCATCATAATCAAAATGAAGCTCTTTGTGACCTTGCAACCATTGAAATGAATGTTATTTATTCAACTGTTTACTTATATTTGAGATTTATTATGCTGCTATTGAATGTAACTGCGATTTTTGGTTGGAAGAGGTAAATATTTAAGTATGCATTTTTAAGAAGCATTCACAAAATGTAACTGAAACCTGCTTTTATGGAGAGAGACACAGAGAACAATGCTGGCTAAAACTAGGCCACTGTGTGACCCTACAGAACTGCTTTGATTTTAGTGTCTGTCCAGTGGAAAACATGTTCACAGTGGTCTCCACAGAGACATTTTTCCTCATCTTTCTTTAACTTCACTCTATCACAGCATTTTGATTTATTGATTTAAGCCAATAAATCTCCTATTTTTTAGCTTAATACTAATAATTACATCTTTACTAATACAATAATGGATTTTGCCTCTTCATTTTGAAGTAGGCATTAAAAATCCTTTAATTTCTTACATAGTAATGCTTGTCATTCACACATTTAACTTGACATAATGACTATAACTACTGGATGTTAGAGTATTAAATGGGGAGTGATGGCATAATTGTAATTTTGATGCATCAGGAAACAATTAACGTGCTTAAAAGTGGTTTCACTTGTAGTTTCCTTAAAGCGTAAGCATACTTCCTCTGCTTGCTTTACTTGCATATGCTAAAACTGCCTTGGTACTCACTAAAATCCCCCTTTTTAGACTCTTCTATAGTCTAAACCATTTTCTAGATCATAGACTTTAATTTGCATAGAGCATGTTAAAAACACTGTGAGAGACCACTGAGATCAACATGATTTTATTTTCAACATTAATTTTATTTTGACCAAGGAAAAACTAATATATCGCTTAGAAATAACTTCTTTTTTTCCCCCTTGAAATAGTCTTAAAGTTCTCTTGAGACATCCTCTAGATCTAAGTGTGAAGCAAAACATTTGTTTTCAGGTTTTTAATTTAAAGGAAAAAAAAATAAATAATAACATTTCTCTACAGATCCAGACTGTATTTGTTCCAGCTGAAGATGTAGGATAGAGACAATTATGCCTTGATTTGGCAAATATCTTTACAGTTTTAAACCTTTTGCCTAGTGCTCATGACCACCACAAAATCCATATACTAACATATTTCTCACTAGAGAAAACCGTAATTTTATGTTTAATACTTAGGTATTATTTTTGAGCTTAGTTGGATTTTAGTAGATGAGAGTAACAGTAATGAGAGATACTGTTCAATAAAGGATGGGAAGGATTTACTTGCTTAGTATCAGCATTGTGGGTAATACTATCATATCATAGAATAGCTTTTAATATAATTTCAAAGCATCATGTACCATTCCTTAAGACAGCCCATGAACAACAGCAGGTAAAGTCTGAATCCATCTGATGCAGGAGGGAAGAATCCATAACTTATTTTAATCTTTGACTATGTGTCTTAAACAACCTCTGTTTTAACTTTTTGTGTAACTCTGCGTTGCTGTAAGCAGATAGAAGACCTACACAGTGTACCATCACATTACTAATCTTTACATTCTTTGTTGTTTTGGGAGATGTAGCAGTGCTTTTAAATATAGTCAGGTCCACATATATTAAACTGAAGCTGTTGCTGCTCTCATAATTTTGCTAATAAGAAAGTAAATTATTCCTGTGCAACAAATTTTTTGTCTAGTGTCTGTTGCTTATAAGACCCACTAATAAACTTAACTCATCATGCTTGATTTAAGCAAGCCACAGCTCAAGGGAATGAATATGACATTTCAGTTTTACAAGGTTGATGCATTCATTCTAGTGCTGTCCTACATAGACAAGAGAGTAAATTAATCTCAGGTGTTACTCAGACAGGGTGACACTGGATATAAAATTTAGCCTCTTGTATCCAACAGTCTCACCTATTGTCTTCAGTATTCTATAGTCTTTCTTTTATAAGATGTCTTTTAGTAATTTAGAAATGTGAATTTTCTCTGTCGAGGTGCTGGAGCTCTTAAATTGTCTTGTTCTGCAACAGTGCAAATTTTGCCTTATTTATCCTCCATTTCCATGTACATCAATCTATTGTGAAGTGGTTTCTGTAAGCATCATAAGTTAAATACCCACTAAATAATTTGTATGCCCAAGTGTCGGTTTGCAAAGGGTTCACTTTTGAATATTTCTTATATTGGTGGTATGTGATTGACAGACATGGCTGAAAGCTCAAGATTCTGTCCTCTGAGTAGTTAGAGCTTTTTTTTTTTTTTTTTAAGGGAAAAGTGAGTGAGTGAAAAGCAAACACTGACTATGACTGTGCATGAATGCTGCATTTCACTTGCAAAGCAGTCATTTTCATGTCTACTTGCCATCCCCAGATGCTTTTTCAGAATAACTGTTGTGGCTGATTTAACTCTCTTCACTAAATATCTGTTGATCTAGTGTTCTACAACAGAGGGAGACAATGAGGGTTTTCCAATACAATTTTTTTATCACTGATTACAGGAATACATCGACATTTAGAATAGATACTGTATCAAATTCCCTTCAACCACATTATATGTATGTATATGCCCTTATATATGCTTTGAGGACAGATCACATATATCAGACAGAATATATCTTTTTCTTAGTGGTTGCAGCAAAATGTGCAGACTTTGAGGTGTTCCACTATTGAGCTACCTGATTTTTTATTTATTTCTTTTATGAAGCACCAAAAAGAGTTGTTATATTGCCAAACAGTAAGTATAGCAAAATCTAACATAAATGTAAACTGCTAAGTGTTCTCCTCAATTGTATTACCTGTGTGATTACTCTAAAAGTAATCTTTTAAAAAATATCCTTTTAAATATTGACCATACCATGTAGTTTGGTGGTATCGGTACAGCTATCTTGTCTAATTAGGATGTGGTTTTTTAAAGAGTATCCCATCATTTCTAATATCCTAGAGCCATAGAATGTCAGGGGCTGGAAGGGACCTCAAAAGATCATCTAGACAGATGATCCTGCCAGAGCAGGATCACCTAGACCAGATCACATAGGAACACATCCAGGCGGGTTTGGAATGTCTCCAGAGAGGGAGACTCCACAACCCCCTGGGCAGCCCGTTCCAGTGCTCCATTACCCTCTCTGTGAAAAAATTCCTCCTCATGTTTACATGAAACTTCCTATGCCTCAACTTCCACCCATTGCCCCTTGTCCTGTTATCAGGCATGACCAAGAAGAGTCTGGCTCCATCCTCCTGGCAATTGCCCTTTATATATTTATAAACACTGATGAGGTAATATTAACGAATGAAGAGCTTGGTGTGGATTTTTATTTTTTTTTTCAAGTGAGTCTGTCTTTACAGAGGCATGGTGCTTCCCACTCTTCCCCTGTTCCTACCTTTATTTACCTTTGTCCTTTATCAAGATGAAGTACTCTCTTAACTTTCATAGTGATCCATAATGTTAGTATTTCAAGCTTTAAGGAAATGGAAGCTATACATTGAATGAAACCTGCCATTGGAAGATAGCTGCTGGTATCTTACTTAAATCTTATGGGAACAGTATCTTCACGTAGCCGTTTAACTTTTGTTTGAAGTACAAGTCAAGTACACAGTTTGTTTTAAGCCAGCCAGAAGACTGCACACAGACGAGGCTGTTCTCATTTGTTTGAAGTGTTTGTACAGTACTTTGAAATTAAAGTACTGCATAAGTGATTTCTTTTAGTGCTATCCCTTCAAAGGTGGTGGGTCCTTTGATGTTGTACATGACTTCTAATGTGATTGTTTATACCATAAATGATCACAAGTGAAGAATCTGAAGATAAAATTTCCTTTTCAGTGGTTTAATTTTCTAGATGTGCCAGTAGTTACTTGAAAGCTGATTTTGTAGCAGAAGGTGAAAAAGCCCATAGTAAAAATCAATTAGGATCATGGCCTGGAGGTCTTCTTCTCCCCTCAGGTTACAGACACTCATGAGACACTACATAACTGATCACTAAATGGAGAAATACCATTTTTTCTTTGTTAATAAATCAGTAGAGAACCTGAGTATGTCTGTTCTGGAAATGAGAAGAAGACCGATAATACATTAATTATAAAGTGGACTGCTCTTTTATCCTTAGTTCCTCAGTCAATATTTGACTTCATATGAGACTTTGAATTCCATTACATGCAGTCTGTACCTGTTTCCAGAAAGCAAAATGCATTGCAAAATCCTCCTTTGTCTGGTACATATTAGCTGGGAACCCCATTAAACCAGGTTTTCCTACTCAACTTTTCCTGGTAAGAAAAGACAAAATCTGTTTCTCTGTTTATACATGTGAGATAGATGTAAACAGATTTCGAATATAGAGTTTAAGTCCAGATTTTGGAAGATGTGAAAAGAAGGTCCAGACCCTGACCTCATTTAGTGTCCCCAGTTTCCAATCTTTATGTTTTGACATAAATTAGTTTGAGCATTTGCCTTATTTCACTGTCTCTGGAGATACACAACAGTGAATGTAGCCCTGAGAATCTCTGGGTACAGGGAATTTTTCTGGAAATTACTCTTCTCAGACAATCCACAAAATGATATGACAGTGAAACAAGTGGAAAAAAAAACAACAACAAAAGGCTTTTATCAGGAACACTGTGGTGTAATATAGTTTTTGTTTACAGAATAAATTTTGTGAAAACTTTTCGTTTATCTGCCAGTTGCTGGAGGAGGAGAAAGAGTGAGGCAGAGACAATTTTCTTCACCAAGATTCCAAGATCCCTTTAATTATTAATTTACAGCTCTTTTTATGCCCTTGTAACTTCAAGGTAATTGGACAAGAAGTCAGCCACCCCCTGGGGTGACTGGCTGGGGTGCCACAACACCCATAGTCAAAACATCTTTCTACTGTTTTACAAACAAATGCCAGCAAGGTCACCACTTGGTGAGAAACTTCACTTTCCCACAGGAAGGAAAATTCCTTTGCTGGAGCATTTTAACACCCACAAAAACTTAAGCAGATATTTTATCATTTGTACATGTCAGTATCCACAGGTTTCATTAAAATGTTTGTGATTGCCCAGTGTATGAGATAAGACGTAATGATACCATATATTACTTCAGAAAACGGACTTCCATCTATGATTGAAATGTTTGCTATGAAAAGGAGTATAAAAACTACTGCAAACCAAAGTGAGGATTTGCAGTTCTGCAGAAGGCAAATGCATTTGGACTACTACTGGTGTGAGCTGATAGGCATTTCTGATAACTGCAAACAGGTTTTCAACTGCTGAGAAGAAATCAAGAGTAAATTTGGTGTCTGTGGAGGGCAACATTCACCACTCAAGAGCTCCTATAAAATATTTAAATACCCTTAGTTTTTATCTGCAGCTTTAATACCCCATAAAATACATTCTATCAGTACTTACCTGTCAAATATTCAGATGTCTCAGCTTTGTGTTTTATATTAAGTTTTTATTTCTGTCAATTTGTATTTTAGATTGCAAATCAAGAAGCTTTCAAGATAGTTTTGATTAATTTGGGCACAATGTGGCTTCATTTCTTTTTTATGTTTTGATGGTAATTTACCATGGCATGAAATTGCTTTGCATTAAGCTACACTCATGAATCAAGAGTCTTTTCCATTAACAAGATCCATTTAAAGACTAAGCCCACCTACAAATCAACTATTTTGTGTCAGTTTCAGTAATTATTGTTTAACAAGTACTGGTACAATGGCACCATGAATTATTTCAGTTCATAGATGATTTAGATAAATAGAAAGGAAATACTAATACAACTGGTACTGTGCTAAATTACCTGGCAGAGACCATGGTTTAGGGTCTGTTATTCTCCAAAGTGCTTTAATTTAAACTACTTTAGATCTCTACAGTCTTTCTTAGAAAGACCTCTATTAATTTGGAAAAAATACAAGGCTACCTTAGCTCTCTACCTGGAAAGTAAAATAAAAGTCCCAAGGTACTTTAACTCCAACTTATGTGGTTTTATAAAATGCATATTTATTAACTGCATAAGTATGTGTATATGTATATATACATTAAATGTTCAAAGAAGCATTCTCTTGCTCTTAAAATTGTTCGGAAGGCTGGCACATTAAAAGGAGAACCATTGAGTTGATGACAGCTATAAATCATTTATCTCTAATACATTGCTCAAAAACACATTTTGGAGCTTATTTCAGCTGCATTATTTACAGTAGTTCACTATGTCACATTAGTGCTATTATCATTTCCAGAACTTGTATCTTTGTGATTTCAGCAGATGTGGTCAATATAGCAGATGACAATTAGACAATGAAACTTTAGTTTTCATTTAAAACCTGTGACTGTAACATTGTAAATGTTAGTTTTAGTCCTCTCTTTCTTGAAAACGTCACAGTTTTTAGTATCCATCTCTTAGGTTGCTTTAATATATTAAAGAGTATGCTTATGAAGCACTTTATATTTGATAATTCAGACCATACATGGCAAAATTCTGACAAGATAATTTGTCTTCCAACATAAATAATGGTAAAGACATGACTGCTTATTCTAAAAGCAAAAGGCTGCTATTGAAGAGGGATATATTAGAAGCTATGGTGAAATGTGTCATGTCTTTCTGTATCTGGAATGTTTTCAGTAGCTGTCAGTGAAGTTAAGACTATTTATTTGCATAATGCTAGTATTTTTTAATTATATAAATGGTTCTAAACAGTCAAGTAGAAATGCCTTAAGTCTTCACAATTTTCTGAGGCTATTGGTATCTTGTATTTACAGTTTTATTTTTCAGAAGTGAGGGAGAAGGCAATCTTTTGCTCAATGCAAGTGAAGTGATCCCTTATACCTGCAGACTGAAATCAAAGCTCTGAGAAATGAGAAAAAGTCCATTTATTTCAGTAGGTGTTAACTTACATGCTCTGACATTATTGCTCAAGTTTCTTAATGTGACATCATAGTCAAAGTATATAATGTCATGATAGCTGGTTGCCTGTAGGATAACCGGGGGGACAAGCTTAGGCCACCGAGGGTGTGGGATCAGGCTGTTTTATCTTGGAATCTATCCTGAGCTTTAATTCATCGTTTGGATACCTCAGGAGGGTGGGAGCAAAAATCACTTTATTAGTTACTTGGTTTGTTTTAAAGCTCTTATCTAGAAGAACGGTTGGCTTCTCTTTGCCTCACTTGTGTAGTTTCCAGTGTCTACATTCTCAGATGTAGGTTCAGTTTGGAAATCTGTAATTTTCCAGCTTGCCTAATGTTGTGTCTAAATGACCCAAACAGAGGTTCCAAGACTGAGACACACTAAGGCCATATGTCACGGCTGTCTGCTCACTAAGCTTTTTTGTATTCCTCGTCATTATACTTTGGAACAGCCTGATGTAAGACCTGTCAGTCATTGAATGCAATAGCATCAGAAGCTGTACCTCAGAGACCAGAACAACAAGAAAATTTGATTCTGATGCTAGGGCTCCTGCTGACTGATACAGCTAAAACGTAAATTGTGTCACCTTTGGATGATAAGAATAATTGAGGCTTTTATTGAATTAAATTTGAAAATAAAAGATGCTACTTCTTTTACTGTATGTGAACATGTAAATATAGACAAACTTCCCTTCAAAAGGACACTTTCAAAAAGAAGCCAAGACATGAAAATTTGTGAGCTCAACCTGACCTTGAAATTGTTCTGAAATTGCAGACTTCCATCTTGTGGATATAGATATATTTTGCTTATGAACTATTGCTGAAACACACAGATTTACATCTCAGCAAAGTCTACTTAATGCTGAAGGACAATGATATTCTATTCTTTTAGGTTATCCTCTCTTATGGTTACAGGAATTTCTTGGTAAGAGAAACACAGTGTTTTAGTATATATATCAATTGGGCTACCCTTCCTGCTCTCAGAGGATTAATTGGAGCTCCCCTACCACTTGAAGTGGTTAATAAAACATGTATCTGACAAGCAAATTGGGTCAACTGATCCTCCTGCCTAGGTAAAAGCTATTAAGCTCAAATTCTAAAAAAAATGGAGGAAATCCCAAAAAAAAGAACCAAACAAGCAATCTGCCATCTCGCCGTAAAATGAGATTCCTGAAGTGTATGACAATTAGCTCTAATGAATCTTCTGCCAAAGCCTCATACAGAGCTGTGAGCTTTTTTTCCCTGACAATGTTTAACTGCAGTTAAATATTCTAAGTTGACATTTGCCTGCAATTACCATGGAGCCATATTGAGATCTTCAGTCTCTGAAGAGAATTTGAATGACTACAGCTTCTTCTAGGATAACATGTCTTGTTTTCATTAATCTTTGTACTGACTTTCACTGTTGGCAACTCATGACTGAAACTCAGCTCTCATAAAATCTTCTGTCTTGCTTTTTGAGCTTATACAACTTTTTCTATGAAATAAAAACCCCACAAAGTCCTGAATGAAATTTCAAACATGAAGTATTATTAAGTAGTAACATGATTTACGATCTCCACATAATAACTTTAAATGAAACTAGGACCCATTATTCTATGTCATTTGTTGTAGTGTGGCCTAATAAACTGTACAGGTAGCTTAATATCAAATAATATTAACCACCTAAATACTCTAAATTTGTTCATAATCTGACTGTAACTGATCTCAAGACTGCTGTTCATTCTCTCAAGCTATGAGAAGGATGTAGGGAGAGAGCAACATAGAATTTCCTTTTCTGCCCTGTCATGCTCAGAATTTTGTGGAAAATTACTTCTAAATTTATTGAAAAGTCAGAGTATCTCTGTGGGGAAACTGCCTTTTTAATACTTGCCAATAGGTATCCAATATCCACAATAGGTCTGAAAGCACAATTAGTAATATTCATGTAGTATCACTGACTAAGGAAACTTTAACATTTGATTTATATTAAAAAAACCCATGATGTCTTGGATTTTCCTAATAGATAATTGTCCATAGCACTTCTCCATGACTTCACAATTCTCTTTGAAAGGTGAAATACGGGACAACTGTTTCTAATCAAGGATATTCAGCATAAATCTCACAAGCCTGCTAACAAACCATGGATGCAGAATGAGCTATGTAATAGGAAGATGATGTGTGCTTGAGTAAGCAGGGGATTTAGCAAGCTTTAGAAAGAAAGGAAAACAAAGTGGTAGTAATTGCCAACGTGTAGTTATTATCATATACATTAGATGTGCCAGAAATTTTGCCCCTACTCTGCAGTCACATTCATTGACTTGGATGTCACTAATAAGTTTCTTCCCCTTGTCTTCATTAGTTAACATAAAACAGCAAAAATAAATTCCTTACAATATTTGTTGACCTCTACTTCAGAGGAGATCCAGGCTTTATAGAAGCAACCTGGTATGTGGCAAGATCAACTGGTTTATGTAGTACTACAGAACGTGCATGATTTGGACTACTATTTTCCTAGTTGTAGAAATAGGAAGGTAGAACATAATGATTCTGTACCGTACTTCAGGAAATTGAAGGTAATATTTTAAAGATGGTGAAGATGATGATCAGGAAGTGATACACAAGTTGTACAAGTAACACAGAGAGATAATGCTCTTCATTTCTGAGCAGCATTTTCGTCACAGCCATCACATTCTGAGACATTTACTTTTTTTATAATGAGTTGTGACAAGACCCCAATTTGTCTAGATCTTTGAAGTGGAACCATGTGCTTCTTTTCCTAAAAGTGAGAGTTCCTAAAACCACTAATGACTTTCCAATTACTAAAGCTCTGACTTACAGAACAAGGAACAAGGAAACTTTTGAATTAGGGAGGTCAGATTTGCTGGTTGATACATTAAAAGGTCTGAGAAAAAAAATTACCTGACCTTTACTTCATGGGATCTTTCCTCAAATCCTAATCTCTGCAGAGATAGCAATCTCTGCAGTTCACAAGGTTTCCTCCAGTTGGCCATTCTCAGTGAATCAGCCAACACTAGAAGCACCAAGCTTCTTCTAATCAGGACTGGATGCAGGTGCACAGAGAAACTGCTGGAGCTCAGGCCAAGGATGGAAGAAAGCAGGTATTAAAAAGCCTTGAGTGCACATGAAGCTGGAGACAATAGGTAGAATATGATAAAGTTCTATCAGGTGAGAAGGTACACCTGGATTTTACTGCTAGCACAGCTATTTCAGACATATACAAACATGTTTGTTGTTTTCTATCTCTTTAATCCCCAAGAGATCTAATTTTTCAAAAAGTTCAGTATTGATACAGTCTATCATTTTACAGGAATATCTTTACTGATGAAATAATTCACTTGGTGATGTTGTGCAACGTCAGTGGAAAAATGGTAGGGGATCTTTGGGATTCACCCTCCCCTGGTAGAGCCTGTACATTAGTCTGCCTGATGAGTATGGACGTTATTAGCTCTTGGGGCAAGAGCTGTCTGGGAAGTGATCATTTATCAGTCATAATGAGCTCCTGACCACTGTGGGGTCTGTAAGAGATAGAGTTGAAGTTGAGGAATACAGAAACAAAAGTGATCTTTCAATTATGTGCCTCATTGGTTTGGGAATAGAGTTTTCTGTTTGTAGGGTGAGGGCTGTTTGTCTATTCAGAATACAGAGATGGTTCTGTGGACCTGTTCTAAAGCCTCTCAAAGTATAGACAGAATTAATTTCTATCTCGAGTAAGAGCTGGGGCTACTTCATTCCTGTCACAGAAGGGAGTGAGAAGGGTAAGGAAAAGGGATAGGACTAGGATCAAAAACTTTTGGGAGGACCCTGCAGAGCAAGTTTCATCCCTTCCCTGTGAACAGAAGGTTGCTGCCCACAGTGCAGGGACAGCAGTGGGAGCCTAGTTTTTTGTTTTGTTTTGTTTTGTTTTTGTTTTTGTTTTAAACACTATGATACAGGCAAAGGAGAAAGCAGAAAAATATTTCTCCTAGCAAGTACCTGATTTTTGCTGTATTTAAAGATAATCATAATTAACTTGGATCTGAATGCAGAACAGCAGAAGTTTTATAGTGATGAGGTGCCATAAACATAGTATGTTTTACATACTACAGACCCGATGTTTACATATGCTGATTTTTAATTACACCATCCTCTTGGATTTTATGTTTTAATTTATTGTGACAAAATGTTGTGATAACTTTATTCTGCACACACTGATAAATATATATCGGCCTGAGGAGCAACAGTTCCCTGATTAGAGTTGGCCTTTATAAATGTATACAACTGCTTAATTCTCCAACTCTCTCCTTGCTCTAAAGAAAACACACAATATAAAAAGAGGACTTTGGCCTATGGATTAGGCACATGATTCAGTATAAAAATCCTCAGTTACATGGGAAAAGGACAGAATGAGAGAGAGCCTGAGCTCACTCCCTGTTCATCATGTGTTGTTTTACACATATTTTTAACAATTGGATACCCCAATGGTTTAAAAAAAAATAATTAAAAAAAATCAGTTTTTAAAATCTGATACATCCCCAGCCTTTCAAATTTAAATAGAGAATGACTAAAATAAAATAACTAAGGATAAATTATTACCTGAATTTCTTGTTGGACACAGGCTAAGATAAGATGAGCTCAGATACTGGAAAGCTTATGTAGTTTGAGCTGTCTTTAGTCCTCTGATTCTTGAATAACTGAAAAGTAATTTTTTGAGTATGCAGTGTGTTGTAATATGTGCAAAAGATTGGAGTCCTGGAGTGTGAAATGGGAATTAATTTAAAAATCCACTATAAATGAAAAACATAAAAATGGGAAAAATTCAAACTTTTCAAATAAACTACGATTACAAAATATAACTACATCAGATTTTTAGATGCTTTTTCATGGAACCTGTAATATTGCCTTTTGTAGGAATGGCTTTTTTGACTGGAGACCAAGTATGATGGGTTGTTAATAAAATCTTTGCTGAAAGATGTATGTAGTTCTGGGGCCTACGGTTCATGGAGAAGAGTAGGTAGGCATCAGGCTGTCCAGAGCTACTGTCTCCCCAGATGGAAAGTACAGCAGGAACACTAAGTACAGAATAAACCTCTCACCCCTAGATGTCTCCCCAGGTCAGATTTAAGAAATTATGGCAGAACAATGCATGAAAGTTTTTATCTGATATTAACCATTCTTATGTGTCCTAGAGAGAAATGATTTGATCAGCCACTGGCAGACATTTGACAAAAATACTTTTTCTACAGATACATAGCTTAAACTTCACTACATTCTCTAACTGTGAGGTTCATCTGTGGTCATAGTTTTTCAGAAAACTACATTTCAAACTCTTTGGATCCTTGCCTTTCTTATTTAGCATAATTACTTGTACTTCATCTGTTGAGGTTTTGTTTTCAGTGAATCGTCAGAACCACTTATTTCAAGTCTCAACTTGAAGCGTGTTTCCACTTCTTTCCCTGTAAGAGAGACATAGAGACTGATAGCTCATTAAAATAAAACAAAAAATGCTACTGAGAACCTTAGAATTCATATTTTCTTTCTTCTCAGTGTGTGTAAAGAATGTTAAGCATCCACATTAGATCAGAAATTAAATGAGGAGAAAAATGTGTAATTCTAGAAAGGGCTCAGATGCTGTCATTGGTGTGAGAACCTGAAGAGAATAGAAAATCTGTCACTTTTCCCATCCAGCAAGTGGGGGAAGATGAGGTAGGAAAAATTTACTTTTGTTACTAGAAAGGTAAATTTAGTTATGGCAGAAGAATAAAGTTTAAAAATAGTGTTAGAATGTTTTAAAAATAATAATTATAATGTTGATATCTGTTTTAATGTATCAATACAGAAATTATATTCAGTTCTATTGAATTTACATTTTCCTGTCTAATTAAGTCCAAGATCACAGCTGTCAAAAATTGTATGTGTTAACTCTATAATAAAATCTAAAATAAATGTTCTCTCATGTTCTGTATAGTTCACCAACTTGCAGCAGGGTTAATTATATGATTGTGGTTAATTAGGTGAGATGCCTCATCTAGCTTATTCATTCAATTGATTTAACTTTGTGTGTAACATTAATGAGCAGAATTTCAGATGTAGGAAAAACCCCATACCTTCAATTTCTCAAGGTGGAGAAGATGGACTCCCACTGTTTGTGAACCTTGATATTTTAGCCCAACTTTCCAATCAATAGCTTAATAGCAAACTGCTGCAGCCTCAAGATCCCAAAGTGTGAGCTGGCATTTAACTAATCTAATCAGGTGAGAACATTTAGATCTGTGGAGTCAGAACTATTACACTTACTGAAAAGCAGAATATAGAGTTGGAACAAGGAACACATCCATCATCAAGAGCTATGTCTGAGGTAGGACTTTGGATCTTTCAAAATGCATTATTGCTTTACATGGTAAACTTCACTGATAAATAAAGACAAGTTTATTCTATCATGAATTTTGCTTTACCAATGATTCTTCATAAGATGAAGGAAATAAGGAAACATTTTGGGGCATGAGTCTTTTGCTTCATTTCAGAGTTTTCCTCTAACAAAAAGGAAAGTACATTATTGTTGCTATCTCAAACACAGCTGGGGTTCATAGGTAAAGTTTATTTTAAGATATTTTAAGGTTCATAGGTAAAGTGTTACTTTCCACTTATAATGTAGTTTTCATTGATTCATTTAGATTTTATACTGTGTGCAGAAAAAGGATGCATTTTATTTTATTTCTCTCTGGTTCCTTTCCCCACCCTATCCAGGGTGGAAGGATGGACAGGGTGGGAAAAGAAATAAACCTATGGTGTTTTAGTCAGTGTTTATTCGCAATGACTGGAAGAGTTTGGAAGAAAAGTAAAACACTTCCTTTAATAAAATTAAGTTACAAATCTTTTGGATTTTAAACTGGCTCATAAGGACATATGGATCTCAGCATTACTCTTCTGCTAGTATTGGACTGAAAAAAAATATTTTTTGCATTCTGAGGTGTACTTTTCTACTTTTTGCCTTTTTTTTTTTTTTTTTTTTTTTTTGAGACCTGCAAATGTTTGTCTAGGCCACCTCTGTGTGTGCATGTTTGTGTGTGGCTGTGTGACCTTTTTGGTTTTTTTTTGATTTCTTTTGGGTATTTTTGGGATAGTCACAAGGAAATCCTCGCAGGTATTAGGTAGTCTTGCCAGTCATTAATTAAAATTAATTAATTGTTCATTCCTGTGTTCACTCTATAATTTGCCATGTTAAAGATGTAAAATGTTTTTAGAACCTTGTTATCTAGACTTTACTGTGATGTTGTGATGTTGTATAGAATACCTCCCTCTTCCTTTACTCTTTCATGGGGACAAGTATTAACCAAAAAAAAGACTAAGAGTATGTATTTTTTTCAGTCAAATTATATTAATTGTGCAGTTGCATATAAGATGTGCTCATTTGTGAAATATTTTAAATTACTCTATTTGAAACAGTATATTTCAATTTCTGAGCAAGAAAACACTTTTAAAGCTATACCTAAGACTCAGAAAGAAATTTTAAATGAGTTACTAAAATATGGTAGAACATAAAGTCCTTTAAAGTTTCTCAAAGCTTTTTATTTTTTTTTAACATATATCTTTTTCATATTAGATTACATTTTTCCATGCATAAAATAAATACGTGCAAAATATCATACTAGTTTTCAATATTGACCTGGGTTCTTCTAATTCAAAATCAAACAAATTTGATATGCTGGCATTGTGTTTTGTTGGTCTGAGGCAATAATTACTCCACTGTCCTTTGTGGCTCAGGAAAATATTATATCCCAAGAATTAACAGACTGCATGTTGATTATAATTTCCTGGTTAATAATACCCATGCTGGTAAGAAGAATGGAAATGTAAAGAAATTCTTCTCCTGTTGCAGTGTGCCAATTGGAGGTCTTATTTTCCAATTCTCGATAATAGACATAGACTGTTTTTGCTGTTTGATTCCTGCTGAGAACAGGATTCAGTACTTGTCTCATTTATAAGCTTTCTCATTTAGTGCTACTTCATTTTCAGGGATTTTAGGTCAATATGTTCTTTACTTATGATCCACAAAGTTACAGTAGTCAGCAGATTGGGTCACATGAGGAAACCTGTCAGTTTATCCAGTTCCAAGGTGCTGGTCAGGGGTTTTGATTGCCAGCAGTAAAGCCTTATCTTCCACCAGCTATTTTCCATCATTTTATATCTGTGTGTGCTTGTGCACATGTATTAAATAATCTTTCATTTGGTATAACATTTTTTTTTTGTCATGTGAATAATCCAGTCTTTCTTCCATCAACAAGTGCACGAAGAGGTAGCAGAAAAATCACAGAATTGTCACATTTGGAAAACAGCTCTAAGACCACCCTGTCCATCCGTCAATAACCCATCATGTATTATTTTACCATCATTGTTCTGGAGAGTAGATTGACAGGTCACTTCATTTTCATGGAAGCAAGGCATTGGTAGGTTGTGATGGC
>JANHGL010017751.1:100825-117285 GCA_024611195.1 Ceyx melanurus | reverse complement strand
CAGCCCCTAATTTCTGTGATTCTGTGATTCTGTGATTCCACTGGTATATTTCTTCTGTAAAGGCAAGGAAAGCTTAAGATGTCATTAAAAATTAAAAATTAATTTGCATATGTAATATTAATTACTGAACACTACAACATTCTCAGACTCCATTTTCTTTGGCAAGTGAGTTGTTATCTGTTGGGGTTTTTTTAAATGTTAGTAGTAGTAATATTTAGTTTGTGTTTCTTTTTTTATTATTCTCTCTTTTATAAGGTTCATTTAATTCTTGTAAGGAAATAATGATACCATTTTTAGATATTGGGAACTAATTCTGATTGATTACTCCAAAAGGTTAATTTTTTATTTGAAACACCCTGTTATTCATTAGCCTTTGATCATTAGACGGTCTCATAGTTAATCCCCAAACTAAATTTATCCTGTAAATTCTGATGTATGTTAAGATCCATGCAGAGTTTACAGGCAGGTTTTATTTTTTCTATAGCAATTAGTAAAAAATGCTGCAATCTGTTGACTTTTTCTCTGCAGTCCCAAGCTATGAAGCAATTTTTTCAGCTTCTTCCTGTATGACTCCTTAAATGTCAGGTTTCTGTTGCTTCCTGTTGTTAAATCTACTGGAAGCACACCTAATGGAAATAATTATATCAACAATTAAGTAATTAATTTAGTTAGATAAAAAAAGTGTGCTAACTAGTAGGAAAATCAACCAACAGGGAAAGCTTAAAACATGCAAACCATTTCTAGATTTAAGTTTGGAGTCTGTCAGACAATTATCCTAGGGATAGACTCTCTGGGAAGGACATCCATGCGGATTTCCTGATGCTGGTGATGAAGAGTGACACTCTTCTGACATCAAACTTCAGTTAATATGTAAGGCACCTGGAACATGATCCATTGCTCCAGAGATTTTACACACACATATTTGTGGTGAAATGCAGCAAGGCTGAAAATTGTGCCAGGCCACTGGAAAGAACTGAGGAAGGAAAAAATTATCCATTTGGCCTGGCTCTATAAAAGCACTTTAATATCAGGACAAGAAGGGAACATCCACTCTGCTCCTTTTTGCCAATTGCTACTGGGAGTCCATTTGTGTTCTGTGGGGTTGTACCAGGTGTTTGAGCTGGATGATTGGGGCATGGGGACTGTGGGGTGCAGAATAACAACCTGTCCTTCATACTGTGATGATAAATGCTGCAGTTAACGTGGGCCTCTGTTGCTATGTTTTGTTGTGGTTGTATGAGACCTAGTAGACTCTATGAGAATATGTAGGGTATTTTTTTTTCCTCAGGAGTCAGAGAGTAATAAGACATGACACTGGTACCCACTGTAACAAAAAGATGTGTTCAGTCTGGAGATGGTCCAGAGAAGGGCCACAAAGATAATCGAAGGACTCAATCTTAGGAAAAGAAGGCTTAGGAAAGACTTTAGACACTATGTTCCAGTATATAGTGTACTATCAGTAGTATGACTGTTATTATGAGACATATACAGGACAGCCAGATAATGAGGCCCAGTCAACATGGATTTATAAAGGGCAGATCTTGTCTGACAAATCTGATCTCTTTCTATGATAAAATGACCCATCTAGTAGATGAGGGAAGAGCTGTGGATGTTGTCTATCTTGATTTTAGCAAAACCTTTGGTACTGTTTCCTATAACATTCTCCTGCAGAAACTGTCTGTCTATGGCTTGGATGCATGTGCGCTTCGCTGGATCCAGAACTGTCTGGATGGCCGGGCCCAGCGAGTGGTGGTGAATGGAGCTGGATCCAGTTGGCGGGCAGTCACTAGTGGTGTTCCCCAGGGCTCAGTGTTAGGACCAGTACTCTTCAGCATCTTTATCAATGACCTTGATGAGGAGATGGAGTGCATGCTTAACAAGCTTGCAGATGACACTAAATTGAATGGGTGTGTCGATCTGCCTGAGAGTTGGGATGTTCTGCAGAGGGATCTGTCCAGGCTGGAGCGATGGACTGAAACTAACTGCATGAGGTTCAACAAGACCAAGTGCAGGGTCCTGCATTTTGTTCATAACAACCCCCTGCAGTGTTACAGACTTGGGGAGAAGTGGCTGGAAAGCTGCACTTTGGAGAAGGACTTGGGGGTGCTGGTGGACGGCCGACTGGATATGAGCCAGCAGTGTGCCCAAGCAGCCAAGAAGGCCAACAGTATCCTGGCATGTATCAAGAACAGTGTGGCCAGCAGGATCAGGGAGGTGATTGTACCCCTGTACTCATCATTGGTGAGGCCTCACCTTGAGTACTGTGTCCAGTTTTGGTCCTCTCATTACAGGAAGGATGCTGAGATACTGGAACGGGTTCAGAGAAGGGCAACAAAGCTGGTGAAGGGAGAGAGTTTCTCCTATGAGGATAGGCTGAGGGAGCCGGGATTGTTTAGTCTGGTGAAGAGGAGGCTCAGGGGGGACCTTATTGATCTCTACAACTACCTGAAGGGAAGTTGTAGGGAGGTGGGGGTCGACCTCTTCGCCTTAGTTAAAGATGACAGGACGAGGGGTAATGGCTTCAGGTTGTGCCAAGGGAAATTTAGGTTAGATATCAGGAGGAATTTCTTTACAGAGAGGGTGGTTAGACATTGGAATGGGCTGCCCAGGGAGGTGGTTGAGTCCCCATCCCTGGAAGTGTTTAAGAGTCGCATAGATGTGGTGCTGGGGGACATGGTTTAGGGACACTGGCAGTGTAGGGTTAATGGCTGGACTTGATGATCTTGAAGGTCTCTTCCAGCCAAATCATTCTATGATTCTATGATTCTATTTAAAGTGTAGCTACAAACAACATGAAGATTTCTTTTTTACACTGAGTAATATGGGAAAGATGAGGCATAATGATTACATGTTACTTCTGGGGAGATTCCAGTTGGACACAAGAGGAGAAGTTAGTTGTGGGAATAACGTCCCCAGGGAAGTGGTGGATTCATCAGCATTAGACATTTTTAATATGCTGGGTAGAGTGCTGAGTCAAATTGGCTAGACTATGTTTTTGCCAAAAAAGTTTGGACCAGATGATCCTTGAGATCCCTTTTAATCTATGATTCATAAGTCCCTGACATTTTTAAGAAATCAATTAAAATAATTATAATTGGAGGTAACTTTTTCATGCTGCTTTTCTGTGGTGGGGTAAAGCACATGGGAAGTAATTTGAAAATACATATGTATTTATAGTTCTCAGGAGGATAAGGCATAACAACCGTAATGAGGAGTTGAGCTATACCAGACTAGGTTGAGACAATGAGGAATTGTTTTGATGTGCAACTGAAGTTTCATAAAATCAAAATGGTGTTTTCATCCATCTGTATTAGGATTTACAAACTGGAACAGGAGGGGCAATAAAAAAATAGGCAAAGAATAAATGTAGTATTGTAGGAAAGTGCAGCTTGTTTGCAGTTCTCACCCAATGCATTTTTGTCATGAAGCCTGTTGAAAAGAAGAAATATATTGTACCCTAGTGAAAGCTACTGTATTTCATAGGCCTTTCAGTGATAAGAACATTAGTCTGTGAGCAGATGACCATCATGCTTTCCATTTGCCATAAATATAACTTAAATATTGCCCTTATAATTTAAAAGGCCAGTATAAAAGGCAGCAAATGAATGTGCACAGCTTCAGCCTCAAGATTAATAAATAATATAATCCTTAATTTATGGAAGTGGAAACTGAGGTGTTACCATCTTGCTTAAGCCCCAGTCAGGTTCAAGAGACCTACCAGGGCTATTAATTTATATATATTTAGCCAACAGACTCAAAGCACACATAAAAAAACATCAGATTTTATAAAGTAGAGCTTTCATCTTTCTCCTTTTTCAGACGCTGGGCTTCATTGCAGCCAGGGATGCATTTTATATATGGTGTCAAGGAGCTGTGTGTGTCACAGAGTTGGATGATGCATATGTAAAACCAGTTATTTCAGAATAGGTCCAGACATGACAGTGCGTTTTTCTGAAGTTTACCATCTAGAGGGGAAAACTGCTGCCAAATAGCTGTGATGGTCAGTGGATTGGGGTTTTTGTTTGGTTGAGGCTTTTTCTTTGCTTGGTTCTTTTTTGTTTATTAGTTCTTTGGGGGTTATTTTGAGCTGACAAGACCTAGGAGACAGAAGAGTGCATTAATTGTAAAATCGGACAGTCAAAATGGAATTTGTAGCTTTTATTACCATCTTTAAGATTAGTTTAACACACTGCTTATTGTTTAATTTATTTATACTAAGAAATGATGAAAGGCAGTTAACAGTCACCCTTCCTTCCTACGTCTTTTTTTTATTTAGCCTTACTATTTTAGGTGTCATTTCAAAATTACGTATAATAAAAAGGTTACTATAGTTGATAGATGAATTTTTCAGTCAGTGAGAAATAATGAAATTCCTTTTTACTTTAAAACTTGCAGGAAAATGTTTAAATAATTAAATTTATTTAATTGAGAACTAAATAATTAATATGTTCTTGTTGTTCACCTTTACATGCATTCCTATTACTGCAGCAATTTATAACATGGAATTATACTCTCATCTTTTAATGTGTTTTTTTTTTCCTCTCTTCTTATTTGTCTGATTCTTTTAACTGAAAGACAATCCCTTAAAAAATAAATTATGAAAACTTTAATAAAGGTGAAAGCTAGTTAGATATTTAATTGTTTAAATCTCACTCATCTGACATCCATTGTGCCATTTTCTTTGTGACATCAGGTTTGCATGTTTGGAATTTCATATTTCCAAACAGAAGAGAATGTAAAAGTTCTAATTCAAAGCATCAATCACAGAAAATGAACATAACCTAATGTCACTGCTGAATCAGGCCATCAATTTATTGCTTTGTAAAAGCAATCAGCAAGCTATCAAGCAATAAAGTGTATGAGATAAGTGCTCCTTTTCAGACAGCACAGCCATTGACAATGATATACTGATAGAGAATAACAACTATTTTCCAGCATAGTATGCCTATTACTTGTTAAAAGCTCTGAACTGTTCAACAGATGTGAAATATGTTTCTTATTACTATGGACCAATCTAGTTTGGTTAATAGCCTTGTATACCACTTAGATTTGCTGTCTTACTTAATGAAGTTATATTTGCACTCTCTGGCTCTTTTGTTTTAGTTGAGGAACATATTATTTCAGTTTTTCACTTGATTTTCAAGGAACATCGAATACCTGGGCAACATTTGCTTCATTTGCTTATTATGGAAAGTGCTACAGAGCAAACTGTAGAGCCATTCAAACCCTGTCACTATACCAAAAGAACAAATATTTTACACTGTGCTAACAAGATGCAATTGAGGTTTTTATAGACATCTAAAATGCATGCCTTTAGTAGTGACTTTTTTTCTTCTTTACTCCCACCTCCTGTTTACTTGTGATAAAAGAAGGAGCTAGGAAAAGAGTAGGATAGCATTTAGTCAGCTGAGCTGATCTGTGCTGATGAGGTGCATATGCTATATTGGTATAGTGAACCCTGCAACTGCTATCTGCTCTAGGCAGGAGGTCTAGAACTAACAATCTCATCTGTGTCATCGATACTGGGAAAAGCTGATGTGGCCTTAGGGACAATGAACTGTTAGAAATAAAGCATTAAAAATAGTCTTTGCTACTCTTGATAGGTCCTAAAGGATTGCTGTGGTAGTTAGAACCACACAGTTAAATTTACTAGCCTGCTATCAGAAGATCTGATGAGATTTCCAGCAGAATTTTTAATCACTTAACCTTTCCCATTGCATTAAGATCAGCTGTCAGGGGCCTTCTTTCTTAATGATTAATAAAACCCAAATTGTCTCCACGTTTTCTTTACCTTTTAAACTCTAGTATATTCCTAGAACTGTTTTGTATCACAGGGAATTAATAGTCCAATGCTAAGACCTTTGCTTCTTTTCCTAAATGCACAATTTTTTAAAAAGCCAAATGACTGTGGATTAACCCACAATTTTGTGTTATCTTTTGGTAGTATTTAATGTTGGGATTTCTAGATTAAAAAAGTTTAAGTTCCTCAATTATAAATAAATGAAGGATTTTCCTGTATAATATGGGTTTGTGACTTTGAAACCAGATGCATTTTAGTTTTCCAGCTCTATTCTGAAAAATCCAATTTAAAATATGGAGTAAGTAAACAATGGCCTCGGAAAAGAGGTAATTTCATAGGTGACTATAAACTACCAAATCTAAATTTCAGAAAGTATTCTTGAATAGGTTCTTTGCTTTTCACAGTGCTTCCAGATCAGATTTAAATTTCTAATTAATATTTTTCTAATTTAGCTAAGTAACAAACGTAGATAAATAACAGTTAGCTAAGACAGATTATAAAACCTTTTAAATACATAGGACACTTTGATGTCTTGAACAGCTGAGTCTGATTTTGCCAACAATTCAGGTATTTTTTGAAGTTATTACTCCATTCACCCATTACTTTCTGAAAACAAATGTTTTTATCAAGAGGTTGGCTGGTTGAAGAAAGTACGTTAAATTCTGTGGTTTGATGTCAGAAACCCTCCTGGAATTGAGGAGAAACTATCCAAGAAATTCTTTAAAGGTTTTAAATGTTCTTCCTAAATATCACAACTTTATTCCTCTTATATATAAACATTTATGTTTCCACTTGATGGTACAGAGTCAACTAAATTATCAATATACATCTTTTTAGCTTGCTATAAGAAACCTCTAGGATCCTTTTTTATGTTTGAAACTTCACTAATGAACATGCTTGTCACCCTAGAACTAGGAAGCAGATTTTGGAGAAAGAAGGGGGGAAAATTAGTGCATATATTGTTTGACTCCAGTGTTCTTTTCATAGTATTCATTTTCCAGTTTTGTTTGTTTTCAAAAGGTTTACATGACATAAAAAAAAGTTATCTTTCAAGAATAGCAATTACTACACAAAGCTGTGTGTAATACTTGCATTAACTGCCTTTTCAGTTTTACATTAAACACTAAAATCTAATAGGATATGTAATCTGGTAATGCTTATCTTTGTACTTTCAAGATATGGGAATTTTCGCCTTTTCCAGATAGACCATGTCTTTGGAATCTATGTGACCACTCCATTAAAGAAAACAGGTTTGATGACCTGATACTTGATTCACCAGTTTTATTTGCATATGTGCTTGAGGGAATTAGGTTTATAATTAAAATAATAAAAAAAACCGATATATCTTGCAAACCAAGCATTACTGAGCATCAAACAAGTGTGAGTTCTTGCTACATTTTTGCTTGTGTTATAGATTTAATAATATCTTCTGGACTTAAATATGAATAATGATTTATATAAAAATGCTTTTAAAAAACTTTGTTTAAAATCTTCAAGATTAATTTAATATCCTACCACGGAAAATTAATTAAAACCAATAGAATATCATACTTTATATCTTACTTTTTTTACCAGTAGAATATCTTATTTTAACATGGGGAATATTAAATTATAAAAGTTTTAAAGCTTTTAAATAAGTTTGTTCCTCAAAGAATTAATGCTTTCAAGAGAAACAAAATGAATACCCTACCAAACACATTATGAAGAACTAGGTGAAGGAAGAATGCTTTCAGCATATGCAGTGATCCATTAAAAGGTGAAAATGCTTCCTAACAAGAGATATAGAAGAGCTAGTGAAATTAAGTTGCATTTGGACTATGATTTTAGGAGGAACATAGAAGAAAAACAATTTGATGTGGAAAACTGAGCACATATTGAAAAGGATCTTTAATAAGGAAAGAGAACAAACTTCTAATTTATTAATATAATCGATTGTCACAAATATATGTCCTTGTGCTATTGATGATAAGAATGTGTGGTTTAGCAGTCTTATCTACGAGGCTTTGAAAAGAATATGCCCTCAGCACACAGCTTTGCCTCTTTATTATTCATATTACAGCTATCTATGCTGTAAATGTTGGACGTGTCTGATTCCATTCACTGTGCTCCAGTCTCCAAAATAAGCCTTAAAAAAAACCCTGAATATATGCTTCTAATTTGTTTGATGCAGTTGTGTACTACAGCACCAGCTTTAGCCTGTTTTCATGGGAAATTGTTAGATGCCTCTGTTTAACTTCCCAGCTTTGCAATAAAATAGCAGAATAGATTAAACAGTTCTGCCAATTTTAGCAATAGGCATTTGTTGCTGACAAATGATGAGGCCTTTACTTTGTGAAATGGCTTTCTTGGAAACTAGCTTTGCTAGAAAAAGACACCTACTTTATTCATCTGTAAAACCAGTCTTGTGCATGAGTGTCAGAAAGCCCATATTGATGCAATCAGAGGTCTCATTGTAATATGGTCTGTAACAAATGTAGGTTAAAAATGATGGATGATTCCAGCTCTGAGCAAAACAGCAGCGTGAGCACTTACAATTCCTTTCACATGATGGGGCTTTTTTCTTCTTCTTTTTTTTTTTTTTCTTCTTCTTCATAATACTATCAGTAAGACATTGGAGTTATTTGGTCCCTATCAGTCTTATGAAATCTATCTGCTGTATCATTAACGGTCAGTGTAAGTGCATCATACTTGTCATATTTCTCAATAGTCACAGAAGCCCTTGAGAATACTTTTTGTGTAATAGAAAACCCAGCTTGGAATTCTGCAGTTGTTTAGCCCACCCTTGCTAAGAGTACTGAATCTATACCTTTTGGTTAGTTAACTTACTAAAGTCCAGTTAATGGTATGAGCAATAACATAGCTTGTTAACAAGATTTCTTTTAAACACCTATTTTCTTGACAATAAGTGCCACTAAATGCAAAAGAGTGAGCATGGAAGAGGCTGTCCTCCATCCTGATGAAGTATTCTAGAACACTTACAACTTGGATATTTGTTTAGAAAGTGCACTTAACATCTACACTTCCCAGGAAGATGCCAATTTAGTGAATTTGTCTCAAGATTCTTTTGCCTAAGATTGTAATTTCTTATCTTGTATGCCTATCTTATAACTGTTGTAGAAATCTTTATCTCCTCTTTATTAAAATGAGAAAAACAGATTTGTAACAAGGATATTCACACAATTTGGAAATCTTTTTTCTAAGGAAAGATTCATTTCCTGTAGTCATGGATATGCCTCAACAAATGTTTGCTACCCTATTTACTTAGTTTGTACAGTATTTGTGTATTTTTTCTCTACTTTTAACAGTGATCCACAGGTTTTATTTTGCAACACTAAAGCATGCTAAACACAATGCTTATCAACTGTATGAGTGGGCAATTTTTGTCATGTCTTGTTGAACTTGTAGTTGGATCTAAGTAAAACCTCCTTTATGTCCTTGAGTATTTTTTTTCCTTTTTTTTTTTTTTAACCTGACTGAAATTTTTGAGAGATGCATTAATGGCCATTAGATTGTCAAGTCATTCCTTACACATATTTAATTTACATGCTGAATTTTTCAATTTTTTAGACAGATACTCAATTTTGAAGGTAACTCATATTGAGTAAAATATCTTGTATAACAGAAGACTCAAGTGATTTAGAAAAATGTAATATGGTGCCACAGCTGTCACATCTGAACAGCTTCTATGCCTCCAAAAAATGAGGCGATATATTTAAATTCAAAACAATTAAGCACCTAAGAAAATGGCCTGTGGTAAACAAAGATCTGTTGCATAAGGAGAAAAGCAGACATTTAGTTAGAAAATTAAAATTTCATGATACCTACTATGCTTGATATTCACAAATCCATCTTCATTTCTTCACCAGAAAATGGTAATGTACTTATCTTTAGATCTTTTTTTCACAGACTTAGGATTTTTCCTAGAAAAGTTCAAATAACTTCAGGGAAAGAGGAATATTATTTTTCACCTTTTCCTTAATCATTTGTACTTGTGATCAAAATGTCCTGCATCTCCTATTTGATATGTATCTGTAGTTTACTAAATCATGTGTAGAGTCTAACCAGCAAGAAACTAAAGACTACTGTGCTGGTTCATCTAGATTCATGTTTAAGGTTCATCTTTCTTAAGAGTACTGTAAAAATTCTTAAGAGTCTATAAAAAAGCATTAGAAGTGGTATTTTTTGTTTGTTTTTTGTTTGGTTGGGTTTCTTTTTGTTTTTGTTTTTTTTTTCTCCACCATTCCTTTCCTAAGTAAGAAGCTTTGCTGAGAATAACTGCTTTTTAATAGCTAACAACTAAGAGCCTAAGTAACCAATTATCAGAGATTAGGACTGACAGAAACAAGTAAACCAAGACTAGGAGATCTATTTTTGAGTTTGCTTTATTTGCTAGAGCTTTAATTATAATTGAAGATAGACACGGATTTAGTAGTTACAGGGGTTTTGTAACATTTCTAAAGTAATTACTTCTTTGAAACAAATGTGCATGAGTAAAATTTGTGCTACTGCAATGTCTTTCTTCATTAATGTATCTACTTTATTCTACACGGTTTTCTTATCTGTTCACAAGATTGATTTGAAGACCAACATCTGCTTAAACACTTTGCTCAAGAGAGAAGACAAGCATTCACTGAAAGCTATTTGGAGAACTAGACGAAGTTTAGTAAATTTAATATATAGAGTCATTAGAGGAGAAAGTTTTGGGGTTTTTGTTGTTGGGTGGTTTTGTTCATTTGTGGGTTGTTTTTTTTATTTGTTTTGGGGTTTTTTGTTTGTTTTGGGGGTTTTTCTGTGACAAAAAAATCTTTCTGTAATAAGTCATGTTGGAGTTGTACTTTGGTGTTTACAATAGGAATATTATCTCATTGATAGGAGGTCTGTATTGACCTGATAATGAGATGTAGATTCTACCATTTGGAGGAAGGCAAATCCTTCTGTAAATATGTTTTGCTTCCTCTTAGATGTGTTGTGTGCAGACCTCATTCTCACAAGACCCACAGGGCTGTGGAGCTGCTTCTGCTCTTCTGCTGAGGTCTCAAGGATTGAGGGTATAGGAATCAACAATTTATTTTGCACAGGTGGACTGGATGATTGTAAAATACGTGAAGAGGTGTGTTAGAGCTTATGTAAGAGATTCAGAAAAATTTCAATATTATGTCAGAAAACTTTTCAAAGAATCTGGGCCTTATTGAAACCTAGGTAAAGAGAATACCATTTTGAGAGCATATTTTATTATACTTGAACTACATGTGGCACAATGAAACATCACATTTAATAAATCTTCAGGTGAGTTTTGTTACTGCCATTGCTTGCTCTCTTATTGCTTGAAGACTAATTCCTATTTATTTATTTATTGAAGGCCACAAAGATTCAATACTGAAATACTGAATGATCACTTGAAAAATTAACTATCAAGAAAATTCCCAGATACAGTTTTCTCTTGATGATAATATCTGAAAATTGAGCCTTGTAGGTGTTATGAATAGATACTTTATCCAGCTGTCATGGCTTAACTCTGGGAGGCAGCTGAGCACCACACAGTCAGTATCCAAGCACTGGTAGCCCCAGCCAAGCCAACCACCACCCCTTCTCTAATTTTTTATTTCTGAGGGTGAGATCATACCATATGGGGTATCCCTTTGGTCAGTTGGGGTGAGCTGTCCTAACTGTGTCCCCTCCCAACTTCTTATGCTCCCCCAGCCTACTCACAGGTGGGATGGTGTGAGGAGTAGAAAAGCCCTTGACTCTGTAAGTGCAGCTCAGCAATAACAAAAACGTCCCTGTGTTATTAAGACTGTTCTCAGCACAAATCCAAAAAAACAGTCCCATACCAACTACCGTGAAGAAAATTAACTCTGTCCCAGCCAAAACCAGTATGCTGGAGCTTCCTTTAGCTGAACTTCCTTATAGTTTGCTCTCAGATCAAGATTTTACTTTTAGGATACCCAAGAAATAGTAGATAGGCAGAAATAGAGCACTGGGAAAGTATCCCCTTTTATGCTTGTTTAGCAAGCATCACCATTTCCCAGAATTTGCACAGGAAATTCAGTTGCATTTCAGATGAAAACCTGAAAAATTTGTGTTATTTCTAATTTTTCCTGCTTAGTCTTGTGATTTTCCACATCATTGAGACTTCCAGTCTCCCCTGTCAGGTAATTCATAAGGCAGTTGCAGAGCTCTAGTTAATCAGGCAAAGTAAGAGCTTCCTCTTATCTTGATTATAACTAACTGAGTTTTAAAACTTGATTAGTTCATAATACTTCTTTGATACACTTCTTTTCCTGAAGCCTTAATGCCACCTTTCCCACTTCGTTGCTTCCTAAAGACTTGTAGGAATTTTGGTACATGATGAGTAGCAAAATCAAAGTTTTTTCAAAGTAGGGAGTAAATGAGACCTGTGAAAGCACACTACAAAATCTCTTTGCCTTGCAAAAAATAGCAAACATCACCGTCTCATACAGTGGCAGAGTTTAAAGGTACATTTAATTATCTAAATCAGTTTTAGATGAAATAACTTTTAGATAAGCATCTCACATATGAGTGGTAGAGCATTACTCTGATGGTCTCAATGATCCTGATCTGTAATGTAGAGAGGATCAATTCAGCCCTAATCAGGGATGGGCACTGGTGTTTAGCCACTGGGATGGCCAGTGGCAATATGGTCTTCTTTGACTAGATGATGTCATTCCTATTGGAAGCCAATTCTCATCTGAAATCACTCTTGCACAATGACCATAAAATTTCTTAGAATTCAAAAGGTTTGTGGTATTTTGGCTTTAGTTCTTAATACTTTGACTCAAAACAACAGTGACACTGAAGAAACTTGACTAACAGTTATAAGTCATCTGTCTTCCCCCATTTCCCAGCAGCCATTGGGAAAAGCGCCAATTTTCCTTCTGACCCTTATTACTCTGCCAGGGAACACCTTAAATCCTCTGTACAGTAAATTCCATTACATGATTTGAACAGGTGAACATCATGAGGTTCAACAGGAGCAAGTGCAGGGTCCCACATCTGGGCAGGAACAATCCCCACTATCAATACAGGTTTGGGGATGAGGTGATAGAGAGCAGTCCTGCAGAAAAGGACTTGAAGGTGCTGATAGATGAGAATCTGTATATGAGCAGCCAGTGTGTGCTTGCAGACAAGAAGGCCAATTGAATCCTAGGCTGCATCAGGAGAAGTGTGGCCAACAGATGGAGAGAGGTGATTCTGCTGCTCTACTCTGCTCTGGTCACACCTCACCTGAGGTACTGCATCCAGCTCTGTAGTCCTCAACACAGGAAGGACGTGGACCTGATGAAGTGGGTCTGGAGGAGGGCCATGAAGATGATCAGGGGGCTGGAACACCTCTCCTATGAGGACAAGTTGAGGGAGCTGGGATTGTTCAGCCTAGAGAAGGCTCTGGGGAGACCTTATAGCCATCTTCCAGTACCTGAAGGGAGCTTATAAAAAGACTGGAGAGGGCCTGTTTACAAAGGCCTGTAGTGAAAGGACAAGGGGCAAAGGTTTTAAATTAGAAAGGAGTGGATTTAGATTAGAGATAAGGAAGAAGTTCTTTACCATGAGAGTGGTGGAGCACTGGAACAGGTTGCCCAGAGTGGTAGTTGAGGCCCCACCCCTGGAGACATTCAAGATGGGGCTTTACAAGGCTCTGAGCAACCTGCTCTAGTTGAAGATGTCCCTGCTCTCAGCAGGTGGTTGGACTAGATGAGCTCTAGAGGTCCCTTTCAATCCAGACATTTCTATGATTCTATGCTCAATTTTGGCCTGATTCTCTTAGTATCCAGTACTCTAAACAGTCAGCAGAAGTTCAGCATAACTAGACATAGATAAAATGTTCATAGAAAACTTGAAATCAGTGGGGCCAAATAATATGCTTCCACTGAAGAGTCTTATAAACCTATGGTTGTGTTGTTCAATACTGCTTTAGTATTTCAGAATTTATTTCCATCTCTCAGTTTTTATGAAATTAGCATTTTTAGTTACGATTTTTCTAGTTTTTATTGGTGGTGTTTGAAATGCTTGTTAACTGGAAGCATACTGAATAGTAGAAATTGTCATGAAAAAAATAAATTGCAAGGAATTTCAAATTAATCTTAAAACCTAATAAAAAAGTAAGGGAGTTTGCTGAATCATTGTAAAAATGGAGGCAGGTTTTGCAGGGAAAGTTACCTGCCTTGGAGAAACACTGTAGGTGTTTAAAAATTATTGGAAAATTCAAACTGGGAATTCAAATTGTTTTATTATACAAACAGGTTTTAAATGCAGACCTAAGTGCCTGAAAGTGTGTGGTGAAGAAACACCAGTCAGCTGAACACAAAAGCCCCAAATTGGCAAAATCTGCTTTTGCAGACCAATAAGTGTATTTTGCTAACTTTGATTAAAAAGAAAAAATAAAAGAAATATGGTCAGCAGGATAGGTTTTATTAAATTTAATGCTGTCCTAATAACTTTTAAACCTGATTCTCATTACTCACATTTTTATAAATATTCTAGGGCAACCTTGATATATAGTAGAAAGTTTCTAAATGTATATGTTTCATACATATATTTAAAATATTAATATTGTCTGAGTAGCATCAAAGTTTGCTTTTGATTAAAGTATGTTTGATAATAAGTTTGTAGTGAAATGTCATTTTTTTAACCCTCTCTCCGTCTCCCAGATGCAGAACCTCTAAATTTTTTATTTATTTATTTATTTTGCCATGTCTGCCTCCATCACAGACAAACACAGCCTGTGTTAGTTTTTCTCATGAAATGAAATTGGTCCTGTTTGCTGAAGCAGAGTTTAACCAGTGATATTTATCTTAAACTACTGAAACCCATTAAAAACATCCTGTACCATTACTTCTGCAGCTTTGTTTCTAGATACAGAAATTCTAATATATAACAGAAGAACTGCATTTTGGACCCTTTCAATGGTAGACATTAACAGTAGACAATAATTTATGTTTTTACCCTCTACATTGCAAATAATGCCTAAAAATGATCTTAAAGTATTATCATGTGTAATACATTTTATCGAACTAATTAACTAAATAAATCATGAGAAGAAGGATTAGGAGAGTGTTTGAATATTATTGTTACCTAATGCTTTGGGGTAAAGGAAGTTATTAACTTTCTTTTTAAGTTGCTGTAGTAGAGAGATCTATCAGGACCCTGTAGAAACCACAGAACTGCTGGGAATGAAGGGCTAATAGTTTTCAAAGACCCTTGTCTTCCTTGAGCTCTTTAGTAGCACAGATAAGAAGTGTCATAACATAATGAAGTGCATAGTAGTGATATGAGATTAAAGAATGATCATGAACGTCTTTGTGGAATTTTTACTGTGGTTTGTGTCTGGATCTTCATTATGTTCATGGTGTTTTGTTTTGGCTTATTTTGGTTTTATACACTATACTTCAGCATTAGAGATTCATTGCACAATCATAAGCAATCAAATAGCACTTATGAAAAGTTCTGTCATTTTGTTCTGAGTTACATGATGAACATTAAATAAATTACCAACTGTCTAATTAACTAATGGTCTTGTTTCAAGAACTTCAACATTTGAAGTTTTCAGGAAACCAAGTTAATATTTTTCTGGTGCTCAAACCTTTGACACCATCATTCTGACTTCAACATACTGTTAAGGCATTGCACAAATTCTACTAGAAAGGCTGTTGAAGAGTTATATTCTGCTGTCCTTTCTTTCCATACTGCAAGACTGTATGTGTCTTACCATGAAACTATGGTATGTTTCCTTACAATGTATATTCTGTGCTTGGACATTGTCGGTTGTTCACATAGAATCCAGAAAATGGGTCACCGAACTTCTGCTTTCTATTAAACAATAAATAACTGAAGAATTTAAAGAAGTCTATCATGTAATGCAGGAATATGTAACTGAAAGAGAGCAGCATAGACCCTTACACTGCTTTTTTTTTTTTTTTGCAGTCACTCTCCCAACAAAATGTGAGCCTAGTGAAGAGATCTTCCATTAGATTTTTAGCTGCCAGTGTAGTTTACTTTGATGATTGTTTCTCTTCTCTTTCCTTTCGCTCTTCAGTCAGAATTAGTCACTGTGAAAAGCATCTTAGTCCCTGGAAGTGAGAGAGAGCTGTATGATTTCCTGGCCTTTTAGTCAATCATCTCCCATTCAGGGGAATAACTGATGTTAAGTACTGCTCTGGTGCTTTGACATTCAACTCTAAAATGATGCGATTTTTTGTTGTTGTGAGGGGGTTAACCCTCAATGGTTTTGCATTTCTTGACCTGACTGTCTACAGGGCCTTGAAAGCCAGTGTTAACAATTATTAAGGTATGTTAGACATAATAGGAAATGTAGTGCTTATTGGATGAATTCTGAAGGAGGTAAATCTGATCCTGTGAGGTATCAGCTGAGACAAAGCATGAACCGGGAATTAAATCTACTTTCATATATACTATTCAAGGGAATATCATAGAATATGAAGATGATTAAAAAAGAAAAGAAGATTATTAGGGGAGTGGAGCATCTCCCTTATGAGGAGAGGCTGAGAACTGGGGCTCTTTAGCCTGGAGGAGACTGAGGGGAGACCTCATCAATGTCTATAGATATATTAAAGGTGAGTGTAGGGAGGATGGAGCCAGACTTTTCTCAATGTCATCCAATGACAGGACGAGAGGCAATGGGTGC
>JANHGL010017751.1:87283-97993 GCA_024611195.1 Ceyx melanurus | reverse complement strand
TATTTTATTTTTTGATTGGGATATTGAACTTCACACTATAGAAGAATGTTTGGGGTTTTTTTCCTTCATATTTGCTGCTTTTTTTCGACTCAAGTTGAAATCAGTAAGAAAAGTGGATGTTTTGTTTTAAACTGCCAAAGAAACTGCAGAAAAGTTATATATCCACAGCAGGAAATCAAGAGGATATTTATTAAAGAATTCTGTCCAGATCACTATTCTAAAACAACAAAACAAACCTGTATGGAAGAAAGCTTTTTGGTCTTTTTCACAAAACTGTTCTGCTGTTGACTTGAATGAGATCAGTGAATAGGATTCGATGTATGGCTTGTATATGTGGGTGGTGTTGGTTGGTTCGTTAGTTGATTGGTTTTAACTGACCATGTTCATTATTAGTTGAGATCTCATTGTCTAACAGATCTGTGAAGTTACTAAACCTGGTTTTACTGAATTGGGCAGCACAAGAAAGCATGTTAGATCCCAAATAGTTCCTGATAGTGTCTGGCAGAGGGTGGTCAGACTCCTGCTTTCTGTAGAAGTTGTTCTAATGGAATCATAGAATCATAGATATTAGGGGTTGGAAGGGACCTAGAAGATCATCTAGGAAAATAGATGCTGTAACAGATGAGCCAGCACTGAAATATTAACATAATTCCTTTTCCTTTACAAACCAGTAAAAGCATACTATATTTTAGAAGTTAAAGTTTTGAAAAAATTTTCTACTTTGGTCAGGAATATGTAAGGTCACATCTAGATTTTGGGGAAGGGTAAGCTTATTTCAGCCACAAGCTTTATAAGCTAGGAAAACTGAACTTGACTGTTCTTTCTTAGTGTTCAGTGAGGACATTCTTTGTCTGAGTTTAAGGTTTCTTAGTCTAGATAGGCTTTAGTGTTGTGAGACAGATAAAAACAATGTTTATAGTCAGTTTAACTATCTGCATAAAGAAGTATTTTGGATTTTTATCTCTTTCATCTTTCTGATGGTGGAGGAAAGACAGTTCTCTTGCACAGAGGAGAAAAAATGCTTTTACTTAATTTATTGTTGCCTCATGCTGGGAAAATTGTATAACTCACACTATCCAGCAGCCAATGAAAGTGAAAAATTAACAGAGAGAACAGGAAAACATCCTGCTGAAACAAAATCACTTGCAACAATATGAGCAACTCTTCACACACAGATTGTCTCAAGCTGCTTCTCCTACCCATCCTCTTCTCTCTGAAGTAAAAATATGTTGAAGCTGGAATTTGTTAGTGTCCACATTCTCTCCTCTCTTTTTATATTTGCAGGAACTTAAGCCTTATTAAGCCATTAATAAATAGTTAGGGCTATTTGAATAGGGCTTTGAACCTCAACCCAAATTACTTTCTTTTCAGTCCTTATTGGATTTTCATCACTTCACTTGATCCTAATTTACCTGCCTTACTTGTAAATTTGCCCTGCTCACCTGATTGCACCCATGTTATTTTATCTAAACAGCCTACAGGCTGTTCTACACTTAGAGCTCTTGTAGGTTTCATCTGACCTAAGCAAGAAGAATGCAGCTGAGCTATGACTCTGGGATCTATATTCTTCCTAATTCTCAAAAAGGTTATCCTGTCCTTCTAGAGACTATTCTTATTCATACTTTTCCTTGGGTTATTTTATTCTAGTTTTGTGCATTTGGACACATCCTTTTATTTTTGATGGGAAGTGTTTACTTTAGTGCCGTTCTGTTTCTTTCTTGACTTAGGCTTTGATCATGTAAGATGTGTTTCCTATGATAACAGTTCTGTAGTTGTGCCTGCAATGCACCAGATGGATTCCTTATGGTGAACTGTTTGTTAGTCCTGCACTCCAGGTTGATGGAACAAAAAATTATCTATATTTATCTTGTTTATTTTGGAACCTCACAGAAACATATTATCTATTTTCTTCATGCATTTTTTAAACCTGTAATTTATTCTAATCTAATCTGGAACATCTCCAAACAAAATGCTTCAATTTCAGGCTCCAAATATACTTTTTTTTTTTTTTTTTTTTTTTTAAATCTGAGGAAAATTCCATTTTTGGAGACATTTAAATGATTCTGAATATCACATTTTGAATTTTTATAATTTCTCTATATGGAATTTTCTACTGAAAATAATATTTTCTTTGGTAAAAAACCTAAAATGTACTAAACACCTTCAAAACTTGAATTAACATGTGAGTAGGGGACATAATTGCAAGCTTTTATTGTCAATTGCTTGCATCATTTGCTTTTTCTTTGTTTTCCCAGTAGGCTTTTTCTTTTCACTCTCTGTGTATTGGCATCTATATTTGATTTCACGTGAATTTCTAACAAGCCAAGAACTTACTTTCCCAGCTCTGCCTAGGATTGGAAGAGATCTTTAGGACTGTAAACCCTCCTGCTAATGTAAGATGCTATATCATATAGTAATGGAAATATCCTGTCTGTCTATGCTATGGATGATTCCTTAAGAATTTCCCTATTTTTGTGGCTCCTCAAAACTATCAAGTTTGCTAGTGGTGCTGGAGAGTGTCTGCTATGAAAAGCATACTAATGATGTCACTTTTAGAAGCTGAGAGTGATGGAAAGTGCTTGGCACTGCATCCTTTACAAAGAGTATCTCAGAGCAATTAAGGCAAAGTCAGTATTAGTGGAATGAAAAATTGTGGTGTAACATAAAATAGTCACACTAGTCATCTGCATAATAATGGATGTGTATCATATCTGACACTTTCAGATCGTTCTTCAAGAAAGAGAGAAAATGCATGAAAATTGCATCTGAATATAAGCAAACTAGGGACTTATCCATACATTGAAAAACTAATAACTCATCAGACAGAAAATGGCTCAAAAGGTCAATATTATATTTTCACATTTTTGTCAATACTTTTAGCAAGAGGAAAACAATTATAACTGTGTTCCAGTTAAAGATATTTTCAATTGCTTTCTTGATACCATCTGAAGAAGGACAAAAGAAGTTTACAAGCAGAATTTCCTGAGTAGAAGATAAGAGCTGTTTAAAATTGTAAGCAAATGCATATTCACAATATTTATCCTACTGTCAATTTAATTCAATACACTCTTGAAAGGTTTAATCACATAGTACTTCTTATTCTTACTATTTTTTAGCTTTACTATAGCTGGAAGGATTCCTTCTCTTTAATAAAGTCAACAAAGAAAGAAGATAGAAATGCTCATCTAAAGTGATCTGAGCTAGTTGTCTGAGTGTCAAAATAGTGAGATTTTATGTTTTCTCCCTGTGCTGAATAAAGAATCTTTTAATTAAGTTGGAAGTTTCTGTAATAATAAAAAATTACTGTCTACCATTGTGACGTTGTATTGTCATTATTATCAAGACAATGATTTCTAGATGAGTATTAGAATGTTACAGATAAAACAGCTTAGTTTGTAGATTAAACTGTGTGGAACATGCCTTGTGTTTAGGAAGTTGTGACATTGGTGGTAGGAGATTTTCTTCCTTGTAGAAAATAGGAGTTAATTATATTTCAGATAGTATGTGAATAGACCTATGTTTCAGAGTATTTTTAAAATTCAAATTGCCATTTGTTCCAGTGTTATGACAATGTAAAAGAAAAGGATATTCTCAATTAGGTATTATCTAACCATTTAGATTAGATCTAATCCTGTACAGTTAAAGCCTGAAGAACTGGCATCTTTGATTTTATTGATCTCACTGCTGATCTTTATGATAATTTTTGTCATTGTAATTAAGATCTTTATATTATTAGTGCCTCCCTTTCCAGTTAACCAAATAAGACTCTCTGGCTTGCTCTTTTACCTTATATTGCTTTTTGTTGAAATACTGTGTGTGTTCTGGCAAAACAGCATGCAGAATTGCAGCTCAGTAGTCTTGTTCTGTAGCAAGTCACTTTTATGAAAGAAAAAAATACCAGTATAAGGCAAAATACTGCCTACAGAGTCATAGGATATTACACAATTCAACATCTTTTATCCTTGCTTTCTACAAGACAGAGCATCCATTATGGAGTTCCTCAGGCTGCCCATGTTAAGGAATGTGGTGCATGGTTGATCATGGGACAGAAAGCAATTGCTGCAGACCTTTTAGTCTTTGTGTCAGCTTAAATCAATGTCGGCTAGCCTCTCTAATGTGCTGTGTGCTCCTTACTGTAGCTGGTTGAGTGGAATAGGACCTGCAGTCTTACCATGCTGCTGTTGGTACACTTCACAGTTACATAAGCAAGAAGTATCTTTTCAGATAAAAATTATTTAGGAGTAAATAAACATCTTTGTATGAGACAAAGTACAGAAAAGTGCAGTCTTAACACACTGCAACTCCCTGTTCACTGTGCTTCAGATTAATATTTCTTTTAAGGTTGCTATTTGACTTCTTTAGGACATCAAGTTATTTTGAAACTGTAAGACTCATTGTTGGCTAATTGGCCAGCATTTATTAAAGAATAATATTTTAGTATGGGTTATAGTATTAACTTGCTACAGCCTTGTATGGTTCTTTAAGAAAGAAAGTCCTCATAGGATGTTTGAATGAGACTAAGGGAAAAGGAGAATGGTAGTTGAATGGCAATATCCCCAAAACAAATGTAACAGGAACAGCAACATAAAAGACCCCCTGTGTTAGGGCCACAGAAAACAAATGCACTATCTAGACATTATTCAACCTGCCTACATTGATAAGATGACATATTTAAAAAAATACTTTCAGTGTTATGACTTGCATACCAACAGAAAATATCAACAATAGTAACTTAATTTATACTATCTATGAGAACTCAATGAGTCAATTTTTGATACTCTGTTCTTAAATTTTATTTTTAGCTTCATTATGTTAACATAAATAACACTTTTCATCTCTGACCTAGGCCACAGTTTTTGAGATTATATTGTCTCTGTTTATGACATGAGAGATTAAAGAAAAAAACATTCATCTCTTCATTAAAGTTAATATAATGGATCAGTTGCAAAGTCATGAGGAAAAAAAACAACCCTTCCAAAACAGGTTAATTAATTCGCTGTCCAGAAAAGTCTTTATTCTAGGCTGATACATTGAACCTAATCTCCATCAGAGTTTGCCACACTGGGCCAAATCCATCATACTGAGTTGGTGAGAAAGTATCAATATAAAATTCCACAGGTATCTGCAATATATCTTGCAAGGGTCCATTGAAATCACTAGGTCTTTCATAATCTCCTGGAGAGAAATTAAGAGTTCAGTTTATAGAGGAACAAACACATTTAGTCACGCATAGTAATTCACAAAATTTGTTCTTGAAAGTGCAAGTCTGTGTCACGAGTGTGAATAATGGCAATGCGTTACACACTGCTTGCTTCAGCCCCATCTGCTTTCTATCTAGTATTTGTAGGCAACTGTGACAATTGCATTTATGTTTTTCTAAGAACTTTGTTTATTCTGTCAGTTTCTGTGCATGGTATCTCTAAAGTTACATACATTTATTTCTCTCATATCAACAGTTCAAATGAGAAATTTTTGGATAACCTGTTGTCAAAAACTATTAATAATGGAGGCGTTTACCTTCAGAAAGATCCATTTAATTTCCAAACAGAATAAAATAATCCTAAGAAAGGAACTGAGCCTTGGTTGTGAAATTTAGGATTATTTTTGGGGTGAGAGAAGATGTACAGGCAAGGAAGGGGTAAAGAATTAACACTTTAGCTTTATTTGAATGTAAAATATTGAAAAAGCACTAGAAGCTCTATTCTGACTTAATGTCATGCAATAACTTGGTTTATTAATGTGATTTAATGTAATACTGCACAATATAATTAATCATGTAGTAAGTTACGCCAAGCAGCTGTCAAAGGAAGCAATCTCCTTTTAAAGTTGTATAAATGCAAAAGCATCCCTGCCACCTATAACAAACAGATTTGAATATCTTGTTTTCCTTCCTGTTTCTGGCTAATGATGAACACTAGTTGCTCACAAATGAGCAATTTCTCCTGCTACTTTCAAAAAGAAGCAGATAGCGAATAATTGGTCTTGGGATCAGGGCACATCTCTAGAGCTGGCAAAGTTTCTAAGGAGTTGATTCATAGCTATTATTAAGGAGAATAAAAGAAAAATTAATGACTTTTGCATGATCCTTCTGTTTATGTGCTATAAGAATAATACATTTATTTATTTTATTGTTGATAAACTCCACCATGAATGGTAGCAAAAAACAGTAAATCTCATTAAAGTGAAAGGAATTACAGGAGCCCAGTGTCTTTCAGGATGTTTTCCATATGTGAAAAATAATATTAGCCATCAAAAGGATCTATTTGGTCCTATTTATGTCATTTAAAGAGTTCATGAGACAGCATTACCTAGGAAGGTGATGGGACACATCCCTCAGCCTCTGAGACTGTATGTCAAAATCTGGTGGTAGAGCCCTGTTTATCATGTACTTAGTGTAGCCGATGAAGGCATTGTTATCCAACCAAAGGGTGCTGCTACACGCAAGCAATCCATTTTCATTCACTTCCAAGTGAGGGGTTTTTTCAAACAATAAGGAAGGATACACAGATTCTCTTGCTTTCACATCAGAGCAGCTGCATCTGGTTGCTGTTGCATAAGAGCAATTAAAGAGCTAGCACAGCTACCTTTCAGGTGTTTATGTATCTGCTTTACTACTCCTTTTATTATTATTGCACTTTGTAGCTTCCTGTTTGTCTGGTGTGTGTCCTTGTCAAGTTAGCTGTAAGTTAATAGGGAGGACTGAGTCAAACTTGAAGCAGGTAAATTATTTTACAGATCTTTAACAAAGCATGGTATTCATGGAACCACTAATTCTGCCTAACAGGTAAAATGGTCTGTTGCAGGATGTCTTTTAATCTTCTTCCTAATCTTGGTCCTTTGCTCACCTTGCACTCCATGGATATTCTTAATATCAGATACCAGATTACCAGATGTTTTAACAGACATGTCAGACATAGTAAGGACAGCAAGTAACACTCAATTAGTATATTTTTAGACTATTCCAGGAGTAATTTTGTTACCTTTTTTTTTTTTTTTGATATATCCTTTCAATAAATTAGCAAAATGGGCATTTCATGATAACCTACTAACAAATGGTATATTTAGCCCATTGTAGATGTGCCTTAATTATGACTAGCTCAATGGACTTGATTTTGTCAACCTATCTGCGTAAGTTACAAGTATTTTACTGAAGCAGGCTGGTTACACTGATGTCAGATAAGTTATTGTGGACTCCATATGATTGTTGATAATTGCTGAGTTGCAAAGAAATCTTAAAGAGCAGTCACATAAAGGTCATTGTGTGTTAATCCCAGTTGGCAGCTAAGAACCACACAGCCAATTCACTCCTCCTGCTAGTGGGATGGAGGTGAGAATGCAAAGATGAAAACCAAGAAAATTTGTGAGTGAAGGATAGCTTAATAAGTGAAAGAAAGATAAAGAAGAAAGAAAACAAAACAGAATAAGTAATGCAAAGGCAATCCCTCATCATCTCCCACAAGTAGATCAATGCTCATCCAGTCTCCAAGCAATGGCTCTTACCTCAAACTACTCATACCCCTCAAGTTTATTTTTAAACATGATGTTAAATGGTATAGAATATCCCTTTGGTCCTTTTGGTTCCATTATCCTGATTGTGTCCCCTCTCAATTTGCACATCTTCAACATAACCACCTTTGGGAAAAAATAGTAAAACTTGATGCTATGTAAGTGCTGCTCAGCAATAGTTGAAACACTTTGTATCAATAATTTGTATCAACAGAGTTGTAGTCACTAAAACAAAACTTAGCAGGGTATGGAATGGTCTGAAGAAAATTAACTCCACCTTATCTAGAGCCACTGTAGAGCAGAAGAGCAAATTTTGTGATTGCAGTACATATGATAGGATATTCCTCTGTGCTTAACAGAATGCTCATTATTTTGGTAGGCTTCAGAGAAATCAGAATAACTCAGCATTTATATAGCAACTAAATATATAGTTGATTGTTTTTTACCCTTTTAATTATTTTTCATTCTTGGCAATTTTAAATACATAATTTTTCTTAGGCTTGTTTTTCCTCCTCCCTTATCCTTTTTCCATGTTTCCCATTCTAATCCTTGCATAACTATCCTGCATTTCTCTGAGCCAAATCTTGTTGCATATTCCTAGCCCCCTCCTATGAACTCCAGTTGGAGAAATTACTCTAATGAGCTACTTTTTCTTATACTGATCTTCTAAGATTCATTTAGCTTAGTTGGTGTGTGTTTATGCATGTATGTCTTCCCATCATGTTTCAATGTACTTCATCAACTCCATTAAAAATTCTCTCCCACATTTGAAGAAACTATGAGTAAAATAAGTTTATATTTTAACAATATCACATATATATTTACATTAACTTTAGTAAATTATTCCTTTTCATGATGTCTTCATTATGAGAACACTATCTAGGGTAACCTAAAAGTGGCTGATAATTTTTTTCCTACTCAATACTTTTTTTTTTTTTTTAATTACAGCTTTTTATATTTTTTAGAAATACAGCACTAACTTAACAGTAAATATTTTGAAAAACTAATTTTTGTGAATTTGTGGAGCAAATGGATTTTTATCCATTTCAGTGTGCATAGTATCTGTAAATCCATTAAAAACGAGCTCAAACTATGTACAGATGAATTTGCATGTTGTCATATTAAGATCTAAGATTTTATGAGCTACTAGGCCCAGAAATTAAAGCTGGTTTTCATCAGAATGTTAAAACGTCATCTGATTAGTAGGCTAAAGAAGACATTATTTATTCTGATACCTGTATTAGATCTTCAAAGACGAGCTGTTCAAGAAAAAAACTATTACCAAATCTGTAATGTAGACTTGTTTTAATTTCAGTTCATTTTAATTCATCTTAAGTTGAAAAAAAAAATCCCATTTACCTAGAGTAACTTTCAAATGTGGTAGTTTCTCAATGTGAGCAGATGTTAATCTCTAAGTAATAGATTGCAATGTGAGGAGGTCACATTTAAAAAAAATGCTGCTACTCTCTTCACCATGTATGCACTCAAAAAGGCATTGAGCCGGCTGATGATATTCTTATATTATATTGAGCACCCATAGGCAGAAGCACTGACTTTAAGAGCTAATGGGGTGAAACAGTAGTAAGATTAAGTTCTAAGTGGAAAGATTTTACAGTGTCTACAAACCTTTCTTTCCATTCCCTCTAATGCTCTTTCATTGGGCAATAACGATTTCAAATCTGATTTGCCTTGGATGAGTGGTTTACACAGCCCATTGTGTCAGAATGGGTCTCTTTGTCCTGTGAAGCAGTACATACTTTGTTTCCAGAGGACCATGAAAGGTTACTGGGGACTAAGTAAGAATGGCTTTGGGACTAAAGTTGTGATGGATGGTGGAGTTATGCTTCTGCACCCATTCATTCCAGAGTACAAGTGGGGTTTCATATTTGAGTGTACTTGAGTAGAGATAGGCTGCAGCAGATAAGAGGACAGCTGAGGAAACAATGGGTTTGACTTTGATATTTTCTTCTGCTTTCAAGAGTAAAGGCTGCTTTCTTTTAAAGGTTTCATTCAAAAAGAAAAAGAAAAAAAAAAAAAAAAAGAGAAATAATTTGTTTCACCTTGCACATCATCCATTTTATGGCATGGAGTCCACTACCAAGCCACTGTTTCCTCTGTGTATATTTTGCTTTCTCTCAGTGAAAGGAATATTTATTTTCTAATCTTTGAGTGTGAAGTGTTATACAATGTATTTTTCTAATTCAGAAGATACAATTAAAAAATACGGAAATTAGGCTTTTCGGTTTGGTCCCTTTCAGATGCTGACAATAGTAATCTGAAGGCCATAGGCATAGCTTGTTATTTTTTATCTTAAAGCTCCTTCTTATTAAACAGTGATACACTACATCTAATATACAAATAATATTTTAATCAGGGAGTAGAATCAATAAATGTTCATATCTCATTATATTCTTCTCATTATTTCTCTCCAGTCCAACAAATATGGAATTTCTTTTTCCTTTAAGAAGGGCAGAGTTCTATCAAGAAGGTTACTTCTGTGGCTAGGGCAGCATATCCTAAGATGGATAACTAAATCTAAGAAACTGTGTTCTAGAAATGTCTGGTTTGCTGCACTGACTGTAGAGAAATCTAGGTAAGCAGCTTAATGGAACACCTCTCTTATGGGGCAGGCTGAAATTGTTTGGGTTGTTCAGTCTGGAGAAGTGAAGGCTTCAGGGGCACCTTATTGCAGCTTTGCAATACATAAGAGGACATGTAAGATGGGGACAAACTTGGCCTGTTGTGAATGGATAAGGGGTAGTAGTATAAAAAAAAATAAATAAAAAAATTATTAAGATAGATTTAGACTAGATAAGGAGGAAGAAATTCTTTCCTGTGGGGGTGGTTAGTGGTGAGGTAATGAAACAGCTGGTAGAAGACCCATCCCTGAGAACATTCAAGGTCAGGTTGGATGGGGGTGTAAGCAACCTGATATAGTTGAAGTTGTATTAGTTCACTGAAGTGGGATTTGATTAGATGACCTTAAAAGGTCTCTCCCAACCCAAAACATCCTATGAATCTATCATTCTGTGATTTATACTGTGAATGCTTAATGTTAAGGCCAATGCTTTGAGCCTGCAGGAAGTTTGGCACCAGGCAGTTCCCTGCCAAGGATGATGGCTGACATGAGACAGACAGACAGACAGACAGACAGACAGACAGACAGACAGACAGAAAGAAAGAAAGAAAGAAAGAAAGAAAGAA
>JANHGL010017751.1:0-38299 GCA_024611195.1 Ceyx melanurus | reverse complement strand
ATTATTTATACTTATAATTCAGATTGGTGGTCAGTGCACAATGGTTCAGTCATCCTTTTTCTTACGAAGTTCTATTTCAGCATTCAGTGGATGAAATGTCCTAATAGTAAAGTCTTTCCTTAATTTTAGTCTATATAAGTCATTCAGTACCAAAAAGGTTGGTGCTGATGTAGCCATCTAGATGTCTTAACACTGTAAATACATCTTTATTGTTATATTAATCACTTTTAAAGGTTTCTGTGCTTTAAACATATTAGTTTTGAACTATATGCTGTGGGGAGAGACAATGTAATAAAATAAACTGTACATGAGAATAAGAGGCACACTGTTAGCTTATTTTTGCACTTTCAATGCCTTTAGAAAGTACAGTCGTCTCTCAGTTTCACTTACATGAGGACCAGATGGCTCTGCTTTGGGATGGTAAGAAATACAATCCCAAGACAGCATTCAGCAGATGTCTAAGCAGCAGCTCCAGCTGACTGGATGGGTTTGCTCTTCCTCCACTTCACACCCAGCCAAAACCAGGAATGGTGCAAGGACAAGGGAATAAGACACAAGCAGTACAGCTACTGAGCACAGAGAAAATTATTTAAAGACTTAAAGCAAACCAACATGCAAACAAAATCCAGACATTCAATCTGTCCTACTTTTGCTATTCTCTGTTTTAGGTGGAAAGGAAAAGATGTTCTATATGGTACAGGAAAAGAAGTAATTAGATTTCCTTTCTTAATTTTTTTTTTTTATCCTCATCTCTCATGCACAGAGACATGTTACATTAGCATGATGGATTCCAACATTTGAAGTGATATCCTGCAGTTTATGTCAGTAAGTTAAGAAGTTTTTAGACTCTCTAATGAGAGCGATTGAACCATGGGTGTATGTCCAGAAAAAAAGTGTCATCTTTCTTAGTAGATAACACTCATCTAATATATTTATAAATAATATCTTACACATAATTTATTCTTTATTCATATTTGTAATCTATTTTAAATTTAATATTCATGAGAACCTGTAAATGTAATTATATATATGTATTGTGATGCAGTTATCATCTTCTGATTCTGTTTAAAGACTCCCATCTACTTCAGTGAACTTTTGAGCCATGCATAAACAGTAAGAACTGAGGTGACAAATGTCACACAGGATTATAAGTCACAACAAAAACATTATTTATGCATACAAAACATTGCACCAACAATCCTTATAATGTCTTTTTAAGACCTATGGAATCGAATTTGCTTGGACTTGGCTCAAGCATCACAGACTTGCTTACACTGCCTGTGTGCAGTTGGGCCTTTCACTTTTCTTGTAGATAGATACTGTCACTGTCTTTAGATTACATTTTGGTGGTTCTGATCCCACTATTTCTTCCCTTCTTTCTTTCATTCTTTTTCCCACTGTCCCTGGCCAAAAGAAAATAAGATGGGCAGTTGTCCCATTTGCATACCCCAAAGTAGAAGGCTGAAATATCTTAAAAAAAGAAAGAAGATTTTTGATCATTTGAAAGACTGGGTATGTTTGGTAGGGGAGAAAAAAAGACACAATCAAGGCAGTGGTTTATTTATGAAAATTTGGGTTCTGACTTCCATAGCAGAAGTTGTGATACAGAGACGCATGCTCAATAACCTTTCCTATTTTTTGCTGACAGTAAAACTGAAGCAAAAATAAGCACATAAAGAAATTAGTGTTGATTTAGCCCAGTGTTCCCTAAAGGAGCTTAAGAGACAGATAAACAGTAAAAGTGGACAAGAACATGTCTCAAATTATCACTTACTTTTCAAACAACATTTCTGCTAATGTGCTCACTTTATAACCAATTGTATCTTTGTTATTATCCCTGTCTTCTCATATTTCATATGGACTGGGAAAATCACCAGTGAATTAATAAAAGTGGAAGAAAAAATTCCAAGCAGGAGACAATAATGCAATTTAAAACCTACAGCAGTAGGTTGCAAAATCACTAGAAATCACAGGTTTTGTTGGAAAAATTCAATGTACATAAGCTCCCAAAAGAATGAAGAAGGAATACCTGAATTGTCTTTGAGGTTTATATGTAAAATAATATATTAGATACTTACTATACTCTTCTCAACAATAAAACCATTTTTATCAATTTCGTTAAGTATCCTCCCCTGTTTAGGGGATCCATGCAGCATATAAAGACCAATGTAGATGTCACTAGATTTTTATTCTCTCTTTGGAAAATCTCTATTTTACAATGAAATGCTTTTTTTTTTGGTCTCTATAGTAGAAGAGGAATGTTCAGGTGCTGGATTCACCACATTCATAAGGCAGCATGGTCTCAGCACATGCAGAGCTCTTACAGGACAGGCAGTGAGTGCATGGTGACAAGGACATGAGAGCAGCTGTGAAAGCTTGGGTTGTCTATTGTAAGTGTATTGAGAACAGAAGGAGAGGCTGCAGTCAAAACACAGAGCACAGTAGAACAACGAGAGTGGTGTGCTGAAGTTGTTATTGACCTCCTCTCTAGAATTATGTGACATCTGTTTGAATAATTTGAAGTTAAAAGCAAACAGAAAGAAACTAGTTAAGTATGACAGCTAATAGGAATTAATCCATGTTTACTGGTATATACTACTTAGTTCAAGAGTTCTGTTTTGGCACAGGATGGCTTAGAAGAAGTTGAGAAGCACTAGATTAAACCTCAGTTGCTGCCAGGCAGTTTTAATAATCTTAGATTTTGATAATTTTAATAAAGCAATTGGGGTTGTTAATCCTGCAGAATAGAAGGCACTGGGGGAGACTTTATAGATGCCTTCCAGTAGCTGAATGGGGCTTACAAGAAAGCTAGAGAGGGACTGGTTATAAGGGATAAGACAAAGGGCAATGGTTTTAAAACAAAGAGAAGAGTAGATTCAGATTGGATATAAGAAAGAATTCTTTACTATGAGGATGGTGAAACACTGGACCATGTTGCTCAGAGAGATGGTGGAGGCCTCATCCCTGGAAACATTCAAGGTCAGACTTTATGGGGCTCTGAGCAACCTCCTCTAGTTGCAGATGTCCCTTCCAATAGAGGTCCCTTCCAACCCAATGCATTCTATGATTCTTTCTAAGAACCAACATAATAACTGCATAATATGCATGTACATAACAAAATTTTTTAACACATCTTTTCAGACCTGATCTTTCAGTCATCAAAACTTTTCATATTTCATTATTTTTTCTATCTTTATCAGGGCATGATTTGACAGATCTTTACAAGATACTTAAGTCCTACGTTGCTTACAAAATTCTGTTGCTTACAAAATTCCGACAATTTAATAGTAATTTTTAAAAATATGTCACAATTTCAGTGCCCTCCAGAAAGATTACTCTGAATGCAGACAGGATTTTATTATTTTTTTTTTTAATGCAATCCTAATGAGAAAAAAATCTGCAGAGAGTAAAAACTTACTTTCTTTTTAATCTCAGGTACAAGGTCAGGCATAGCAGAATTTTGATATCTGTCTAAGATCTGTTTGCAGTTCAACAATAAACAGTGGATCTTTTCAGCAAGATTCACCTGGTTATGAGTTGCAACTAATTGCCATCTTTCAGCATTGTGTGACCATCAGATTTAAGTGAGATGTCAATCTGTATGTATCGTTTGCCATTTTACCAGGTATAGATACTGTACTAGAATGTCAAATGTTTTTCCAGCCCTGTTTAGCAGTGGGGGTATTTTTCTGGGTAGGGTGATATTTTTCACAAATACAGTTCCTGGAAGGCTCAGAAAAGATGTACATAGACACCAACTGTTAGCATACATTTTATAACTCTATTGTTCACTGGAGCATGAAAGATCTAACAGGATGCAAATGATCATCCCTGTAGATAAGAATTGATCTGAAAATTCACAACTTGAAGCCTGCTGGTGGGGAATTACTGTACAACGTCATTCACCTGAAATCAAGTGAGTTCTCCTAATAACGAGCAAGAGAAGAAATATTGGGCTTTGTGAGAGCGAAATTGCATTGCATGGTGGTACTCAGTCTGTCAGTAAATGAGATTAAAGCAATTCCTATTGTATAGATCTGTCCAGAAACATAATCTAGGAGAAAATGCTTAGATGAAAACTATAAAAACTGCAGTTAAACTGTAAATCTAATCATCATCGATTGTCTGAGGCTTTAGGTTTTGTGCACTAAATTAATTTTTTTCTAATAGGTCTTATAGTAGGATTTGGAGGGAGCAAAAACACAATAATCATTGATTTTTGTTTTTAATCTAGAGCCTACAAATATTTACAGAATTATGATTCCTTTCTTTTTTTTTTCCCCGTTTCTAATTATTTTCTTTCAAGACCTTGTTCAGTGTCCGCATCTACACATCCTAAGACTTTATAGTCTTCACAATACCAATATTGTCTGTTTTCTGTTTTAGTTACACTTATAACAGGCCAATGCTTTTGTCATAAAGTATTTTCTGAAATATCAATCATAAACACAGAAATTTGACATCAATTAGAGAAAGTATAAGCACCATATTAACTGCCTGATTTATACTCACCTGTGAAGTTTGCTTGCAAAATAACACTGAGATTGCAGGTTCTCAGTAACAGACAAGCATTTTACTTCATGGATTTTTAAATAATTGTTCTGAGTTTGTCTATATAGATATATTACATAGTTGAACTTTTATTTCATTATTACAGGTACATTATGTTCAGGTTGCAAATTCAGTATAAAAAAATCAGAAAGAATGCAGAATTAACAATAACTCTTCAATATTAAATTGCTCTCCTGCATCTGAGCCAAATAAGAGGATATATTACATGATTTTACTTTCTTGTTATAAAGAAAATTACTGGCTTTTTCTTCCTTTATTCATTCAGACTCCTTCATGTGAGGATACACATACATATAAATTAAGATTAGAATAGAGTTGACTTTTGGGAAATAGTGAGCTTTGTTGTTGTCTTTGGAGGAAAGGAAAGCATACGGTCATCACAGCATAGCTGAGTGTAGACATTCAACACATTTAGTCCAAAAAGCAATGTGACTGAAAAAACAGACAAACTCAGAGATGTGGATCTGCGAGATCAGCAAGCTAGTTTTAGCTTGCATCCTCCATTGTTGGCTGGGGATTAGACTGAATTGGTAGACTAACACAGAGACAGAAATACAGAGTGCTGCCTGGTGTTATGAGATGGGCTGACAGGGAATTGATCATCTTCATGAGCCAGAAATTGGATGACAGTATTTTATGTGCCAGAAAAAACAATGTCTGCCATAAATTACAGCAGACTCAGAAACCATTTGGCAAAGAAAATATCCAGAAGGAGCTGTGTCTTCCAGATGCTGAGAACCTGCTTGCCACTTTCCTACACTCTACAAGCATTTGTTTTGGTTACTGCCTAGCTTGACCCTTCTGAAAGTGGTAAAGCAGTACTTGGGCCCTAGGTTTTATTTTCTATTTGAAGCATCATTAGACCTTGGAGGCAGTTTATGTGGTGCCCATAAATAACAGATCTTTCTAAATGGTGGCAGATCTCTTGTAAAGACTACTGAAAGTTAAGGGAAATTTCAAATTAAAATGGTAGTTTGTGACAGGGGAAAGATGTGGCATGGAGGGCAAGAAGGTCCAACTACAGAAGGGGTTAAACTGTCTGGAAGCATGAATGGCAGATGCAGAAAGCCTCCACTTAAGAGAGGGAAGGTTCTGTTTCTATGAGATAAGAAACAGCTGCATCATTGTCTTGTAAGGATCTTAGCAGCTTCTCAGAGGCTACTTTTAGTGAGCAGAAGTGGCTCTGGGGGATAAATAGTGGCTAATATATCCTATGCTTAGGCTTGTATAATTGGTGTGGATGCCAATGAATATAAAGAACAGGCTTGAGCTATATCTCTACAGACTCTATGTGAAACCACTTATGGCAGTAAGAGTCTACCCAAAGCATTGATCATTAGATTTCTTTATATTCATGCATTATATATATATAGTTAGTTTGCCTCAAGTGGTAAAATGAAAGTTTGCCAAAAGTCAACAATAGGGACTTTTCATTAACCTCATCAGTTTTAGAGGTCAGGTCAAGCAACACAGCCAAGTTTTTGGGCATGGGAATAGGATACTTTACAGTAGCCTGTAGTGTATTTAAATACAAATAAACACAGAAGTGCTCTACCGTGTTAGGTATCTGTACAGAACTTTGAACAAACACTGCAAAAAAAAAGGTGGTTGTCATAATGTCAGTGCAGTTGGTGAGAATTCAGAGGAGATCCTTTCTGCAAGGGAGAGGAACAATGCTGAACTTCAATCTTTTGTCCATTTTATCATTTCAGCATCTGACATTTGACAATGTTTACAAAGTCCTGAAAAAGGTTTTTCTTATTTAAATCAAGGTATTAATCTCATCAGGCCACATATGTGCAATAAAACAGGTGAGATGAAAGAGAATAATAGTTATTGAAGTATACTGTGCTCTGTTTCTGAATTCCTTCAATCAGTCCAATTAAATATATAACAGAAAATGCTCACTCTGATTTTTTTCAGAAAAAATTATGATCTAATCTACTGGAAGTAGGGAAATAATTTTGTGCCAATTTTATTGCTTTTTTTTTTTTTTATTCATTTACCAATTTAATGTATTCCTGCTGTTTCAGCACTGAGCTGCATAGGGAGAGACAGAAAAATCTGAAGGAGCTTAAATTTTCATCCAGATATTATTATCAATATGGAATACTATTAAAATGTAATTTTAAAATTTAGAAGAGATTTATTAGTGCCTATTTTCCCTGTTCCTGAAGTTAACACAGGAATCTTAGTACATTGCTGGGAAGTTAAATTTCTTTCAAATTATCACTAAAAAGCAACAAACACTGCTAAGAAATGTTCAGAAACAGTTTTTCTGATGTGGTTCTCTGGCCTGAAATTAAGCATTCTGGTAATAGTCTTACATCTGACATGAAATGCTCAAAATCATTTGTAATAATCAGCAAGAAGAAAAGAAGCTGAACAACAGCCAAAGCAGGTAAAATGTCTCCTGCTACTTGTAAACAGGCTTTTCAACTAGAACAGTAGTCAGGTAATAAGTATTCACAGCATTCAAATCCCTTCTACTTGAAGACAAGCAACAGGTTGTTAAGACTGATCTCCAGGACAACCTGATATTTTTTTAATGTATTTTTATAAATAAATAGAAGACTTTTCCACAACTGATTAAAAAGCATCCTCCAAGCAGTAATTGTAAATGCCCAAATACACTAAAGTTATCTGCCTTTTTTCCATTTTCCTCACTGTTCTACTTCCCTAGCAGTTTATCAGGCCCCTTCATTGGCAACACAAGTATGGAGAGGAAAGCAAAAACATGTTATGATTAATTTTATACTTTTGTAGTTGTTATAACAAAAATGTGAATAAAGCTGATTTCTACTGACAGACTTTTTGTGAACTATTCTTCAATATGACTGTACAGCAGAGGACTTCAGTGCTGATGAGTCATTGAAGCCCTCAACTGTCTTGCTGTAGTTACTGCAAACTTTGCATTTCAGGTCTGCCAACACCTCCTCAGCATGCCCTACAGCTGGCATTGCTAGGGTAGTGTCAGACCTCAAAACTTTCTCTTTCATGAATTCTGTCACCAGAAAACCGTTTAAGAGCAGACTCCCTGCAGAAATGCTCTTGAGAACAAATTAATTCAGCTTCTGTTATAGGCAGAAATTTTCCTCATCCTTCTCTCAATGTTTGTAGCTGAACAAAGACACACACTTCAAACAGCCTGTACACCAGGCCAGTTGTCACTACAAATAGACCTCAGAAATCTTTAAATTTGATGTATTTATCTCCAGTTTGTCTGGGAGACACAGAGGATGAATCCACAAAAGGAAAATAACTTATGCTTCTCTGACTCCTCTAATTTCTATCTTAGTCCTCAAACATCCATGCTGCTGCAAATTACCATTTGGATTTTTGTCAGTTGGAAGAGGCTACATAAAGCTGCATAATGCACATAAAAGTAATATTTCAGGAAAGTATAGTATTTGGGAATTTATTCAAATTCCATTTGGGTTTAGAATAAAAACCAGATAATTAATTAATTAATTAATTAATTCAAATTCCATTTGGGTTTAGATTCAAAAACAGAGAAATAATTAATTATATTATTGAAATAGTCTATGGATTTAAGTGTCCCTTTACATCAAGCACAAAACACAGTGCTACTTAGTAATTTTTATTTGGCAGACTTCCACCCCAAATGTGAAATAGACAATGTGAGGCAGAGGGCAGACCAATCAACAGCACATTAGGTTGAAGAGATATGTCAATTAGAAAATCAATTTTTCTATCATTATGACTCCACTGGTGAGCATTGGGTATAGGGTTTAAGTGTTCCACAGGATGATTAATCAAAATAAGTAATAAATGACCCATGATTAAAAATTAAAATAAAGAATATTAATTGCACTTTCTCCAAAAGTGAAAAGATATTAACAGGTGAAGTAATAAACAATACTGAACACATTCTTTGCCTGCTTCTGAATATTATCCTATTTACAACTCCTGTAAAAAAACCCAAAACAAAACAAAAAACAAAACAGAACAACACAGTGTAACGCTACAAGTGTGCCTGGGAGTACAATTTAGAAAAGTCATCATGGATGGCAAGAGCATAAAATTAATCTGCAAACACAATATAACTAGAAAATATAAAAGTATTGGCAAGTGACAAATGCTAGTCTAAAGAGAAAAAAGTAATGAGGTAAAGGAAATAGATCTCATAGAAGAATCATTTCTGAAGGAAAGAAAAAGCAAAGAATCACACTACTGAGATTTGACTTCATCAGGGTATGTGTGAGATATTAGATTATTAGGTACAAAGACTGCAGAAAGGACAAACAATGGTAGGAGGAATAATAATCTCTCTAAAGAAATAAATGACTTACCAACAAGATGGAAACCTGGCTTTTGGTTTTCCTCAGAGTCCTATTCCATGAAAAAAATATTTGCTGTTCACAATAATTCCTCAGCCAAAACTTGTTTGTACTTCTTTGCTTAAGCATTTTTCATCATTTATTTAACAACTCCCAGTTTCAGACACCTTTTCTTTGAATAACTGGTCAACATCAAGCAAACAATAGATCAGAAACCTGAAAGAATTTTGTGTACACAGTAAAACACATATTTCACTGGAATAATATGGAATAAATTAAGACTGGATAAATAACAAGAAAATATAATTGACTTTGATTGTGAAATCTTCTGAAGAAATAATTCCATTAAATAACTTAAATCCCTAACTATCCCAAAGTGGTTCTGTACTATTTTAAGATTGATTTGCAACATAGTTCAGATAGTGAGTTCAGACAGTTTGTGAACAATACTTACAGGTCAGATCATGTTTTCTCAAAGTTCAGTAGTACAAAAACATGTATCTAGCAATGTGATATAGTCTAGGTACAGTAGGTGGTTCTCTGTAAAACTCAAAGCCTTACAAAGTTCGAGGAGCACCACAGTTTTAAGCCCCAGTTACCTAACAAAGCACATGCTTTTGGGACTGTAACCAAACCTCAGCCATTTTCTTACAACAAAGATCCATACTGTGAGAGAGAAGGCTTTCTTGGAGGTTTATCTGGAATAGTTTCTCCTAGACAGCTGTGGAAGCCCCAGCAACCAATGTAGAGAAAGAGACACACCTGTAAAAGCCTGGGGGTGGGGGGCTTGGATATAAAGAGCACCTGTGAAAACAGGTTGTGAAGAGGAAGCATGGTTCTCTGAAGCCTGGAGAAGACTGAGGTAAAAAACCCCTGAAGAGAACAATAGGCGGGGCTTGGTTGATTATATAAGAATTGTCTACATATTATCACTCTGTCTTAACTACAATGACAGACAGCAAATCCCCTAATAAAACATGTAATACAAGAATACAAGTTTCTGTCCTTTAGCCTGTCTTCTCCATGATGGATTGGTGTGAGTGCTTTGCTTGTTCTCTCACTGTGGGAAATAAAAAGCACAAGCTATAGAAACTCATCATTGTTGATAAGCTGGGCGGAGACCTGGTGGTTAGTGAGACCAGGTGTGATCCTGGCCTTCCCATTCTCTTGCTTATTATAGCAGTTAACTGTGTCCAGCAGAAGACTACAAGATAATTGCCTATTCTGAGAAGAAGATACCAAAGCTGAAAAGCTTACCAGGGAATGTTTGTGCAACTGATGAGCCCACTTAATGATTTGCCTGAGGTTCCATCCCCACACTTTACACATTAACAGAAACATGAAGTACTAATACTAGCCCTATTTTGGATGTATTTTGTGGGACAAGAATTTTGCACCAAATCATAAGGAGAGACTTCTGGGTTTGTTCATTTTGCTTATCCCAGAAGAGAGGCCTTTTGGTAAGATTTTCACCTCAGCTACACCAAGTGTATGTTTGTTTTTCCTTAGAATATTACATTTGTAATTACCACTGTATTTTTGAGCTATATAGCAATTTCTGTAGCTTACTGTACTTGTCACCAGCAATCTTATTCAAGAATCTGTGTACATTGTAACTGTAGATAAACTGTGTTGTTCGTGCAGCTGACTTTTTCTTGTGAATGCAACTGGACCTCCTGCATACTAGGCTGTTCAAGCATCTGGTGTAGAGCCTATGAGCAGGGGGAAACTGTACTATTTGTGCATCTAACTGCTCCCTTTGAAGGGAACCAGACCTGCAGCATACAGTATCACATTGTCTGAGCAACTCTCCTCTAAGAAATAATAATTTAAAAAATAATAAAAAAGCAGAAACAAAGAGATCAAAATTATTCTTAACTTCAGTGCAAATTTAAACGTTCTGAACTGGTGGTTCTGGAGGCTGAGATCTTTTGTCCATAGAACATTACTGTAATTACCTCAGTTACTAATTATTAACTGTAAATTACTCAGTTACTCATATATCTGTCTATACATAACGTACCATGTATGAAAATATTGGACAAATGGGGAATAACATTTCAATGAAACAGCTTTTGCAACACCTACAAAGCTCACCCGTTTCTGTGAGACAAGTAGAATACTCATGTACGCACAGAAACACACACAGCTCCTGGAGTTAGCAGCCATTGGGAGAGCTCCAAAGCTTTCCCTCTTTTGATTTTATTGTTGCCAAATTTTCCCTCAGGTTGTAAACATTCTCTCTCAGAAGAAGGAAAAGATATGAACCTCTGCATCTTCTGAAATAACAATGCCTTGATTCCTTCTTGTTCAAATACACATATATTTACAAGAAAACAAACAACAAACCAATATCTCAGCACCAAGAGATATTTTTTTTTGGAAATACAATTGTCTTAGCAGGAAAGAATAAAGATGCTTTTCTGGTGTTATGTGTGTCCTCATCCTATTGTAGATATCTCAAATTCTATGTAAGAATTAATGCAATGATGCATGTAGTGACTTTTATTATCATAACTTGTCATCACATGTATCTGTGGTATATTTTTGTTAGTGGGTGTTGTTTTAACTCACACTGCTTTTTTCGATGTCAAGGCTAAAATAGGTAGTAGGTCTTGAATGGAAATGTCATGTCTCTGCTACTTTGTGATGTACTGCTTCAGCATGGGTCACCTTCAGGGTTGTAAATCCTCCAGGAATACCATCTCCAGTGTGGGTTCCTCTCCATGGGGTCACAGGTCTTTCCAATAGCTTGATTCAGTGTGGGCTTTCCACAGGGTCACAGCCTCCTTTGGGCACATCCCTCTGCTTCAGCATGGGATCATCCATGGGCTGCAGGTGGATATCTCCTCCACTGTTAACTTCCATGAGATGCAGGGTGACAGCCTGCCTCACCATGATCTTCACCATGGGCTGCAGGGAAATCTCAGCTCTGGCAACTGGAGCACTTCCTTCCCCTTCTTCACCGACCTTAGTGTCTGCAGAGTTGTTTCACATATTCTCACACTTCTCCTCTAGATGCTGTAGCTCAGCATTTTTTTTTCCCCTTCTTAAATACATTATCACAGAGATGTTACCACCGTTGCTGATGGGCTCAGACTTGGACAGTGTCAAGTCTGTCTTGGAGCTGGCTGGCACTGGCTCTATCAGACACAGGGGAAGCTTCTGATATCTTCTGACAGAAGACACCTTTGTAGTCTCCCTCTACAAATGCCTTGTCATGGAACTGCAAAGTTCTTGCAGTATCTTTTGAGATGTTTTTTCAATGCCCTTGACTATAAACTCTAAAAAAGAGTATTTTAATATCTCCATTCCTATTCTCCAGTAGAAAAAAAAAAAAAGTCAAATTAAACTAATAGTTTTAACATGTTTCTCGTTCCTCTAAGATGAAATGTACACAGTCACAAATTAAGTATAAAATTGCCTCATTTTGTCATAATTTTATATTACACAGAAGTAGACTCTTAGAAATGATATGCAGCTGAATCACCAGTACTGTGTAAGGGCTTGAATAATAAAGTTTTCTTTTTTTCTTCTTTAATATCAGTAACTTAAGGAGATCTTCACTCTCCTATCCTACTTCCCTCCTTTCAATTTTCTTGAATTTTATTTCAGTTTTGCTTGATTTTTTATTGTTTTTCCAGGTTAAAATGTTTCCAGTTAGGTAATTTACAGTGTGATGGCAATAAGATTTCTTGATAGTGTTGTTCCTGCTTAATTCCTTTTGAGTAGCTAAGCAACATTGGACTTAAAGAAAGCACCTTACTTGATAGGTCAATTACAATACCTTATTGTTATTTGGATAAAACATATTATTCAGTAGTAAATAATCCACTAACCTTTTGCTGCAGCATGATGTCTTTGACTCCTGTTCGCATTGATTTTATAGAAAAGATTCAACTCATTGGTGTTCTACACAAAAACATGCTTTATTTACTGAGAAATGGCATGGAATATTTTAAATCATCTGAAAATTTTTATGCATGTAGTTGAAGATATCAATTTAATTTAATCTCATATTGCCATCTCTAAACCACTGATCCCCTTAGATTATAGTCATGTCCAGTTTCAAGAACCAGAAAAAATACAAGTCATCCAATCCCTGCAGTTTCAGGGCTTTCAGTCAGTTTCAGGAACAAGTCTACAAAAATATTAATGATAATACTTTAGACCTCTCTACTACTCTTTAAATTAGAATCAAAACTATAAACTCTGATGAGCAAAGCCATAAAACCTGTAGATTAAGATTATTAAAATACAGTTGTTCCAACAAAATCTTGTCTTCAATAAAAACAATCTCAAACAAAAATCTAGGTTAGTTTCATATATCACAACTTATAATTACCCAGTGACTTTTCTCTCCTTTATTTTGTACAAATGTCACTAAGAGTAGTTTTTAAAGTCAGCAGTAGAAATTCAGAACCTTGAAATTAATTTTGTCTCCCCAAAGGCAGTATCTGTCCGGTAAATCCAGTATCTGTCTAACTCTCAGAGCTACAGAAAATTTTAGCCCCAAGCTAATTTGGAACAGTAATATGGAACAACATTAAAAAAAAAAAAAAAAAAAAAAAAAAAAAAAAAAAGGTATTTCAATACCATTATTAGAAAAGTAGTTAAAAGCAGTTATTTGCTCACATTCAGTTTAGCTGAATAGACATAATTATTAGATTCCTAATAATACAACATCTTGAATATAAACTTTAAATATCTCACCCGTTTCACAAAGCAGTCAGCTTTTTTTTTCAGACTGCTGTTACTTAAAGAGGAATACAAATACTATATAGTAGACACATTTTTATTTTAAATGGATATAGTCAAATTACCTCAAGTGAAAGTATGTTCAAGTGAGTCTAGCTAGCTAGCTAGCTAGTTAGCTAGCTTCCTCATTTCCAAAAAAAATGTTATTAGGAAGATGGTAACATTAGGTTTATGCTCATATTTTGGATCCATTAATTTACTTTTAAATTAAAACATAAATTAAAACTGAAAAAAGAAAGATCCCAAAGTACATTAATTTCCCTGAAATAGCCAGGTCACCTCTCTATCTGAAAACATAAAATATAAAAGTATATTTAAAGTATTCTCAACAGAGAATTATATCGAAAGTCTTCCTTTATAGTTCCCTTAATTAGAGGACTGTTTAACATCATTAATTAGCTAGTTGTTGAAAATAAGCATGCGAAATTATGCTATGGAGACCAAATTCCATAGGAAATAAACTGAACCTATATAAAATTTTCAATGTTACTCTTGTCCTGGAGAGAAAAAAACAATTCTGCCTGAGACAGGAAATGACATTTATCTAGGCACTTCATTCAAATGGTGGTAGTTTTTAGGAGCTAGATAGGCCAAAGTCAAAAGGAGTGCCCTTGATTTTTTTGAAACAAAACTTTACTAACAAAAACCTTGGTAGAACAAACTCATATATCTCTGTGCACTTCTTTGCTTATCTTTAGGATCTGAACAAAATAGGTGATTCATAAGTAAAATTCACGTCTTCTTTTATGAAGACAAAACTGAAATTCCTCAGTCAGGTTCTACTAGAACACTCTATTTTCAGGGATCTGGAAAAAAAAAGGCAATTATGTCTCCAAAGCTAAAAAAGCCATTATGGTCTAATAATTTGATCTACAGATCTCAGTCTACAAAGCCTATTAATGGTATTTTCAGTATTAATGGAGATACTGGATAAAAAAAAAAAACAACTATTCTGAGATTTTAAAAAAAATCTGTCAGTCTTTGGAACTTGAGTGTACTTGATTCACAAGGAAATTGCAAGAGCCTAATGTTAAGCTTACAAAACATTCAGTCAGAACTTTGATTTGCTCTACTGAACTACAAATCTTTTAATGAACCTGAAGAAGCTTATAGTGCAGTCACATAAATTCTACATTGTCTCATAGTTCTTTAAAAACCATTTGGAAACTGATAATAACTAATATCTTTTTCATTATATTTAATATGCACTTGAACAGATCTTGCTCAGAATAAAGAGCATTATCTAATAGCAGGTTGGCCCATTGTTTGGGGAGCATTAGTTCTTGAAAATTGGAAATAAGGAACCATTTCTTTGAGATGGATTTTATTCATAATGCTATTGCATTTACAAATTCATGTAGCTTTGTTCTATGAACTAAAAACACAACTTTATTTTTGTTTAAATTAGTAGATAATGTTTTGACCTTTTGTGGCAAGTTTGAGTTGGATGCACATGTATCTTGTGGGGTTATGAACTACCGAAAAGAAGAATTTTTAAAGGTGAAAACCACCAACTTAACCTTTAAATCGGCAGCTTCAGTGTTGATTTCAGGCTGAGAAAAATGAAAATAAGAATGTTTATTTTTTCAATACCTTTCCATTTCCACTCATAATATGCATGTTAATTTATTACTGCTGAGTAATCCATCTGTTCTTCATATCCATATTCTTTATATCCAACTCCTTTTGTTACTATTAAATGACAGAAATAGCTGTGATCTTTATAGCTTCTATTCATACTGTGTCAACAGAACAAAACTCATATTGGGCTTTTAATGAGGAGAGAACTTAAAACAGAGAGGGAGATCTTAAGGCTTATTTTCTGTTTATGTATTAATGTTTCTTATGTGCTAAAGAAATAGGACAATTATTATGTTTTACTGTCATGCTTCTCAGCTGAAAAGTATCCCACATAGTGGTACTCATGCCTTTTGTCTAAGGAGCTTAGATCCTCTTTTTTGTCCTCTGCATTTCTACATTATGTTTCTTTATTCTTTTATTATCTTGAAACAACATTATTAGAGCTTATCAACTCATTATATGATTGTTCTTCTGATTAGTTGTTTATGAAGACATTGGTGTATATTGTGTTCTGCTTTACATGTTATGTTTAAAATAGAGTTATGTGCCTGACGACAAGATAGTCTTCTAAAGTGGTGTTCTGATGTCCATCTGAGAAGATTAGAGAACTAAAATCTGTTGACCTGATTTATATCAGGTCCTTGGGTTGCTTCAGAAATAATTTTAATTTTATCTAATGAAATAAAAAGTTATTAGCTTTTAAGATGCATAGTGGCTAAAACAGGAGAGTTGGTGGAAAACTATTGTAGAACTGATATATGGACATGGATATGAATATAGATAAGATTTTTTCTTTTGATCAAAAGCAAAAGTGGTTTAGATCAGTCAAAATATTGTTCTTCAAAGCAAAATAAATTAAATTTATTCAGATGTAGAGGTTTTGAGCCATTTTGATATGGGAAGTCTAAAAGTTTCAGGGTTTTTAGATTTGAAGTTAATATATTTTTTTAATTTGAACAAAATTTTCTTCTGAAAAATGTTACAACAAAGACTAAAGATTGCTTTTTGGTTGCTTTTCTTGGTGATGTGGGAAAAGAAAGTGTTATTGCCTGCATCTCATTTTTGTAGCTTCCTTATCCTCCATTAAAAAAAACAAAACAACAAACCTGTATGCAAACAAATGCCTTTTTGTAATCCACAGAACTCTTGTTCATTCTGTAGTGTAAGAAGTGTTGCAAGGAGTGATGCTTTTGATAAGAAGAAAATTAAAAAAAACATGTAAATATGTTTCATGTTAAGACAGACTTGACCATAAATCCTCAAAGTGGGACTCCATTTTAAGTAATGATGGTAAATTTTAATATTGTCTATATTCCAATGATTGAGTACACTGTTAAAACTAACCACTTTACATCTTGTTCCTTTTTTTCAGTGGAAGAAGATGACAAGGTCATTGTGTTCCTTACAAGTAGGAATCACCAAACCCAAGGCACTATGAATCAGATTGCAGATTGCATTGTGTGTTTAACCATCCACCTTATCTGAGAGGAAGTAAATATCCAATATGGGTGCTCTAAAACACACATCTACCTCTAAGGAGCGACATCTATCAAGAAGTGACAATATTTGGAAAGAATGGGTAAAACAAAATAACAACAAAAAACCCAAAAAAACCCAAAACAAACCCCAAACAGAACAGTGTCCTAGACACTGTTTTAATGGTGTATTTCTGGAGTGGAAGGGATGACGGTGTCTACTTGGAAGCAACATTTAGAAAACCTGGCACACAAAATTTCTGAGCTTTCATGATAGTAGGAGAAGGGAAAAAAAAGAAATTAAAGACTTAAAGGAAGTCATTGTGCAAATAATGCCATGTTTAATAATGCAGAAATTGTGAAATTAAAGCTAACACAAAGCTGTCTATAATACACAAGGGAAGATTAGTCATTTTTTCCCAGTATTTTTACAGTACACTGGATGGAGAAGACAGCATTAATGATGAAAAACAATTCTGGTTTATATTCTTTTATATCTTATTTTTAAGAATAATACATGAGCAAAGGTTTTGTTTTAGTTCTTGAAATAGAACCAAAAATATTTTTAAATGCATATAGTATAACTATGACTCTACTAAAAATTATGACTTGTCTCCATTTTATCTCTTCTTAGATTCTAGTGTAAAAATCTGGTCAACCTCTTTCCATGAAAAAGGAACATAATTTACATCTCGTTTTGCCAGTCTGTCTCATATAAGTCACAATATATGTACTGCACATTCCGGAGTATTAATTGTGAAAGCTTCTGGAAAAGATAGCCTCCTTCAAAGTGTGAGTCAAGTTGGAAATTAGGTGACTCATTTGTGTGGTTGCCTGTTTTAAGGGTGAGGAAGAGAGTCATGAAGAGTACACATAATATTTTTGTATTAAAAATCTTTGAGCGGTCACTGTCTCATCTTTTATCTACAAAAAACTCATGTTGCACCTCTCAGCAATATCTGGGATATGTGGATGACATTTAGCTTTTATTATCCCCTTCAAAGATGATTTCACATCCTTCCATGTCAGCTTGTTCCATTACTTAAGTGTCCTAAGAATCCTAGTGGCTCTCATTTAACCTTTATATTCTTTAGTATACCTTGAGTCTATAACTGCTTTGTAAGGTTATATAGACTTGTAAGGTTATTTTAGCCTTTTTCCATTTAGAACATCCTCTTCTATTCAAATAAGACAACTACTTTACTCCAGTATAGTCCATTCTCATATTCATATTTCACATCTTTTAATATTGAGTTTCTATTATTTCATCATGGTCACATAGAAATCAGTGTCATATTGCCATTATGGTACAAGCTATACTGTTGTGTTATTACAGTTTTGATAATAATTTCATAGATACAAACATACCTATGTATATATATAAAAAGAGATAACATAGAATATTGCATATATACGTTGTCTTGTTTCTGATTTTATATTTGGGAATATTGCTTGTATTACCTTTCAGGATAAAACTATTTTTGGGCATGGACAAGATATTAATTTCTAAATATAACACATTTATTGGTTGTAGATCTATCTCATCACATTTCCAGTTTTCATATCTTCACAGGTTTTCAGAGAATCATAGATTCACAGAATGGTTTGGGTTGGAAGGGACCTTCAAAGATCATCTAGTCCAACCTCCTTGCTGTGGGCAGGGACATCTACCACTAGATCAAGTTGCTCAGAGCCCCATCTAGCCTGTCTTTGAACAATTCCAGAGATGGAATATTCACAACTTCTCTGACTAATGCATTCCAGTGTCTTAACACCCTCACGATGAAGAATTTGTTCCTAATACCTAGTCTTAATCAACACCTCACCCTTTTCACTATAAGCCCTGGTAAAAAGTCACTGTCTGTCTTTCTTACAGCTCCTCTTTAAGTACTGAAAGGCCACAATCAGGTTTCCCCAGAACCTTATCTTTTCCAGACTGAACAATTCCACCTCTTTCAGTTGTTCTTCATAGAAGAGGTGTTCCAGCCCTCTAATAATTTTCAAGGCCCTCTTCTGGACCCACTTTAATAGGTCCATGCCTTTGATGTGCTGGAGGCCATGGATGCAGTACTCAACTGGGTGCAGCATTTAGAGAGAGCGATAAAGCTAGAATTATCATTAGAAGAATCTGTCACACAGACTGTTCCTTCTCTTCAGGGCATATCTCGGTTAAACTTCACATGGCTATCCCTTTCTTCAAAGCAGTTATCCACAAAATATTTAATTAGACATACAATTATATTTGCACATCTCCCACAGGGAGTGGTTACGTTAATATTTTCATCACACCACTAATATATTTTAAGAGTTATACAATACCTTTAAAACTTCCCAGATGTGGAAATTAGGTTTAATAAGATATCTGTTATAGATTTATCTGGTAGATGACAGTAGTAGAGGCTACAGCAAATGAAAGAGCACAGAATAAGCCTTAGAAAGGAACTGATGGGAAATCTGAAAACTTTGCATGACCTAGGTACTGAGTTGAGGCTTGTCTGGTGAATGGTAACTGATGGAAGGGTTACTATGATCTCTAAATATGAAGCAGCCAAAACCAGCAAAAGACTATTCTAAGATGTGGTGAATGACCATAGAAATAGAAAACACAAAATATCCGTGGTCTTGGTTTTTGTTTGTTTGTTTTGAAGGGATTCTTTAATTACTCATGTGCTTCTACTTCAATGTTCTTGTGCCTTTCCAACACCTATCTTCAGAACACTCATATAAGGTGAAGAATTATTATTCCTATTTTCTATGGCAGAGGAATTAAATCAAAGAGAGTTTAAAGCTCAAATTTTTCAAAGTTTCTAATGATTTTGAACACAAAAGGTCCATAATAGTATTATTCAGTACTTAGTGTTCAGAACAGAGATTTCAGTGACCAACATCAAAGATAAGCATACACTGCCTTTTTTTAAGTTATACCCCAGGAACCTCAAATTAAATAGCAGCCACCTGTGAGGACACTTTAGATGAGCTGTTATATCGCAGAGGAATCCCATAGCAGAAACCGTATTCCTTCATAAATTAGATTAAAATGTTTCTTTCTGTGAATTTGTTGGGATTTTTTTTATTCCATATGGGTTGTGGAGATTGACCTTCTTTAGAGGAAAGATGTATTCTCCTGAGCGATATGAAGAGTCTGAAAGGTGTTCCATATCATTTAGGGGCAGAGGGGGGACAAAAAACAGGAAAATTTTCTGCAATCTGCTTGTATTACTAAAACTTATGAAAATAACAGAGAAACAATTATGTAAGAGCACTGAAATTATACTAATTCCAAGGGTTATTCCTCCCCTGCTTTTTACATTTCACTGAATGCCCATACTATTAACTAATGAAAAAACTTACATGCAGAAAAATGTCAGATGTTTCCATTTTGTGTGAGTTTTCACTCATCTGTAACCCTTTTGATGCCCACGGGAAGTTGACAATTTAGAATTGCTCTTCAGAGATTTACTCCATGTTTCTCAGATCTACTCAGCCTTCACTCATTCACTCATTTTCTTTTCCACTTGACTCACATATAGTCACAGACATGCAATGAAATAATGTAACATCATTCAAAACATGTTCTCTTTATTATCGTTCCAATTGATTTGTCTCCCCTGACTGGAGCAGCTTGACATTTTTTATAGGTGGCTAACTTGAATTGCTTCTCATTCCAGGCCTACCAGTTAATAGCAGCAAGCTGTCACGCTTGGAGAGCTTTTCTTTGTCACAGCTCTCAAATCTGAAGAGCAAGTTGCTTACCGCAGCTCTCCTAGTGAAGCAGTTTTTTCTCTCTGATCAGAAGGCAGCTGGTCCCTATCTTTCCATTTGGTTTTATCAAATGTGATGACTTATAGATATCTTAACTATCAAGGACTCAGCCCATTACTGAAAACCTGATACAGTGTAAAACTGTCCAGTCAATACCTTCCTGATGTGCTTAATACCTTCTTAGCTCTGTGTCTATTATTAAAACACTGTCATATTAAATTCACAGCTATAATCTGGCATTATGAATTCAAATAATTTGGAAAATATACAGGACACATCAAGTTCTTGTAAATCTGCGTTAAAATGCTGGCTTCTAAAACACCAAATGATTTTCCACCATCCAAGAAACCTATTATAGTAACTCTTGTGGTTTTAAAATTGTGCTCATGACTGTCAATCTCTGACCTATAGCTGTTACACAAAATCTTATTATATTGACATTGGTACTATGGACTTCTTTAATGGGTTTATAGTACCTGCAGCTTGCTTTAATCTCTGCAGCCATTTATTGGTGGTTAAAGCTCTACTGTTCTGTCCATATGAAAACTCTTTTACAAGGAATGTGGCAACTGTTCACTGTCATGAATAAGGCAAGCAGGAATAGAGAGTAGGCAAAATAGCATGATTTCTGAGCTGCAAGTGAAATGTTATATATTCTGTTACTACTGGTACATTCTTTCAAGTTTCTGAACATCAGGGCAGAAGTCAGAAACATTGGTAATCTGTGATACAATTCTCATCCATGGCTGGTCATTCTCCTCCTTTAATCTTGCCTCTAATCACAGACCCCTGTCAGACCTTGCCAACAAAATTTCAGGCAAGGAAGGCACTGAGTAGCTCCCTTCTCTGTGCCCAGTACTACTAGAGCACCATCTTCACTCAGCAGTGTGCCTCAATTTTCCTTACTCATACTTTTGAACTAGTGCAGTGATAGAAGTTCTTCTTTCTGCCCTCAGTGTCCATCCCAATTCTCAACTGCATCTGAGCATTGACTTTCCTACCACCATCCTTGCACGGCCTGGGCAACACTTTAAAATTCCTCTTTTGCAACCTCCCTCTGCTTCCACCACCTATAAACTTCTATTTGCCTTGGAGCTGGGTCATGACATTCCTGTTTAGTCAAGCTGGCCTCCTGAAATACCTTTACTTCCTCAAATGTCTTGGAAGGGAGTGTGGAAGTACAATGACCCATAACACAATTATGAGTCATATTAAATAAATGATTTAAAAATAACAGAAAAGTATTATTCTTTGGATCTAGAGAAAGCATCTTCCAAAAGTGAAAGAAATGGTTAGGATTTAGCAAAAAGCCATAACCCATTTCTTACTCTTCCAACCTTATACGAGAAAAGTAGGTGCCCAGATACAGCTTCTGTATCTACTGAGGTGGAGGATGAAGGAAGCTAGCTGGCAGCAGAGACCTGCCTTGGGTAAAGCTATAAAGAAGGAATGACCTACACTGTCTGGGGTTACTGTTTGATATTTCCCTGATGTTAAATACAATTAAGTCATACTACCTTAAAATCTCATTCTCTCTCTTGTCTTTCTTTCTACACTTTCAAGGACAATTAATTGTATAACAGGAAATAAATTTAGATTTCATGTCTTGGTTAACTGAAACTAAGAAAGTTATCATTGCCTGTTAAATTTTATAGCCCTTTTCTGTAAGATATTTAAATGAAATGGCAATTTAATGTATGGTATAGTGTTAGGATAAAGAAGGTTTTAAAAAGGCACGCAGAATAGATACTTAGCAACAGATACTACAGTCCCTAAGTGAAATAGAAAACATAGTCTCACTGAAATACTTCTAGATATCTAAATCTGAATTGTCCTTGTCTTTCTAAACCAAGACAAAGAGCAATCATCTGAAGAAATGACATTGTTCTTGCTGAAAGGCTGACAGACATTTTCAAAGGAAATACTGTAATTCTATAAATTTAATGCACATGCCATTAAGGATACATTTCCTACTGCTAATACTCTGCAGGACACTACATCATGTGCTGAAAGACCATTTCATTGCATCATTTCAAGATGTATGAAATTATTAATTTACAATATGCAAGTTAATGAAATATTTTTGAAAGATTAGCATAGTATTTTTTAAAGTTTAAACACCCCCTGCAGTTTTGTAGTACCAATGCATAAATAAAATGTGCAAAGGAAATAAAAACATTTGCAAGGAATGACAAAGTATATTTATTTACTATGTAGTTTAAGTAGAGCAGCTTTATTTGCCAATATTTGCTAGCAATCTGGCAGCACTGGAGCACTGCTACCACACTGTATTGTCATCTCAAATATATGGAGCACCAAACAGCATCTTATTTGTTGAGTTCCAGGGCTGCTGTAGTATCCTAAATCCCAGACTTTGTCTGTGTTGGGGCAACTCTTGTCCATCTGGACCAGCCTAGCCCCCCTGTCCTCTGAAAGTGATCTCTTCTTGTTCCTGTTTCCTTTCCAGGTACTGTTTCAAAAGGTATATACATTGTCCATAGTGGATGTATATTGCTAAGAAATTAATCTCTGCAGAGCAGCAGGCAGAGACAAGCTGGCATGGAGACATATGCTAGCAGTGTGTCATGATTTAACCCCATCTGTCAACCATACAACACGAGCCATTTGCTCACTCCTCACCCTTCCCTGATGGGATGGGAAGGAGAATCAAAAAAGAGTATACAACTCCTGGATTGAGATAAGAACATTTTAATAACTGAAGTGAAATTAAATATAGTAGTAACAGTAACACTAATACTACTAATAATAATGAAAATTAATATTTTCTTCCTGAAAATATGATAAAATAATGATGAAAAGGAAGAGAGAGAAATAACACAAAAGAAAATACGAGTAATGTACAATGAAATTGCTCACTACCCACTGACCAGTGCCCAGCCAGTCACAGATTAGTTATCCCAGCCAAATATCTCCCAGTTTATACTCTGGGCATTACATCCTATTGTATGGAATATCCTTTCAGCTAGTTCAAGTCAAAGGTGTTGGCCATACTCCCTCCCAGCTTCTTGTGCACCTGTTCACTTGGAGAGTATGGGAAAATGAAGAATCCTTGACTTAGTGTAAATACTCTTTAGCAACAACTAAAATATCAGGGTGTTATCAACATTATTCTAACAATAAATCCAAAATACAGCACTGCACCAGCTACTAGGAAGAATATTATCTCAGTTGAAACCAGGTCAGTGTTGATAATAAGGGACTAGAGTTTGCCTGCATTCTTCTGGCCTTCCCTGTGGCTGGCAGGACAAAACTTCAAGGAGTGTGAGCAGAGAAGGCAGTACTTGAAATAAGGGAGTTGTGTGAGGAATGACTCCTGAAGGAAAGGGAGCCACAGAACCTAGATAAGTACAGAAAAGGGTGTTAAAGTCCTCATCTTGCATTCCCTACCATGAAGGACTCAAGAAATGCATCTCTGTTTTCCACTAGACCATACCTTTGAGGATCAGGAGGGGAGATACAAATACATTTCTTGTTGCAGTTCCCATAAATCCTTGTTCATCTTAATATGGCATATGATGCATATCAATACTCGGGTAATCTGGCAGTTTTGTCAGCTATATGAAACTTTCAGCTGCTATTATCTATTACCCATGGATAGTTGTAGAGAAAGACATATATCTGTGATTAATGTTTATGCCACAAAATTTAATGTGGATAGAAACCCATGACATCTGAATAAATATCACATTCATTTGTCAGATGTATTTTATTACTATTGCTTTCATTGTTAGTAGAATGCAATAGACTCACCGGTGTACTTAGAATAACATTTCTTGGCTTTCCATTCGAAGCAGTTCATTTGAGTGAAAGTCAGCTCTTTTATGTCCCATGAAAGCAAGTTGCTATTTAAGCTATTTGTGAAATTCCTTAATCCTTAAAAATAAGTAATCCTTTTACCTATTAAACTTTTAAAAACAGCCCCACTTCTTGAGGAAATTTGTAGTCATAGAAAAGTGATTGTATGACAAGTAGATTAATCTACTTGATAATTTCATATAATTACAAGGATTTGTGCTTAGAGTGATCATCATCAACACATATGACTAAAAACATTACAGACAGAAATAATTGAAATTTTTATAGCAGAGTGGATGGGGACATCATAGGAGATTGGGAAACCCTGTTCAGACTTAATAGAAGAGAGGCTTATCTGTTTCCATCAATCTGCCAAGCTCATTTGAATATCTTTGAATATGTTAAACTCAACATTTGGATGACTAAGGCTTAAAATGTCCAGGGAGTGAGCTTGCTTATTAAGAAGAAGAGAAGCCCATAGAAATTCCCTGCTTTGGAAGCCATTCCAAACTGTTTTGAGCCAAAATTAATACAGAAATAAGAAAGATTGATTGCACATAAAAAAACCCAACCAACAAACAAAAAAAACCAAACAGAAAAAAAACCCCAACCAAACAAAAAAAACACAAACAAAAGAACAAACCACCAAAAAAAAGCCCAACCAAAAAACCAAACCAAAAAAAGCAGTACACTTTTATGAGAGAAATGAAAGAACCTATTTTTATTTTTATATACTCAGGTAATGCTTTCAAAAATTTCTTTATGTGTGCTCCTATGATATATGTTATAAATACAACACATGACAACTGGAACTAAACCAACAAACCACTTGCCTCATGATATATTCTCCCCAACAAGTTCTTAGCATGAGAAAAATTGCACTTTTGATAGAAGAAGCATCTGGCCACCAAAAGGCAGCTCTGTAAAACTGCATAGAATGCCACTTGTAGTAACACAGTCACTAAAGAACACTACAGAATTAGGCAGAGAATATGACCTGACCCCTATCTATAAACAGTAAGATACCACACCTCCTCCTTAAATCAATTATATGCTCAATTTGTTCTCTTATTTGGAGGAAAAGGATAGCTACATTTATCCCAAGGAAAACTACTTCTTTGTACAATCACAAAACACGCATTCTCCAACTAAGATCTCACCTCTTTTTTGAAAGGTAAAGTAGAATGTCAGGAGGAAGCAAACTAGAGATGAGTTTTGGTCTGGATTTTCATAGCTGTAAAGGGTTAACTATCAAAATACGATCTACAATCTCTGCTATTTCTACCAGCATTTATATTGAATAAATGGTTAGAAATGCTGAAATTGCTTCTGACTGTTTAAAAAGTAATTATAACTGGCATTTGTATCTTTTATTCTTTAGGGAAGTTTACAGGATATGACCAAGGACACAAATGAATTTAAATGAAAAGCAGAAGAACTCTTTGGAATTGAGCCTCATAGAGATAACAGTTGGAAAATTAATCATGGTTAGTTGCTTTTAATAGTTTAATTCTAAGGTCAAATTCTACTTGCTCTGCTACTTTAAGCAATATAAGTCATGGCTGCATGTTCTTTCTGCTCCAAATGTATGCCCTTTGCATTGACAAAAGTTGGAATCTGATTGTTTTATCATTTCAAGACTAAATTAGGAATAAGTAAAGTCCTGGCATGTTTGAGGACTGTCCTAAAATAGGTGGACAGTTTATGGAAGGACAGTTGAAGGCACACAGTGGCTTTTGCTAGTCTTTTCTTTGATTGTCAGTTCTTCAATTTTACAGCTTACATAACATCTTTATTGTGGACAATTTAAAACATTTGTTTTAATTTAGGTAAAATTTTAGCTTCTCAATTTTTTTTATGTGTCTATTAGTTTTGTTCATTTCTTTGATGAAGAAAGATGTGTTAAAAAAAACCCAAACAAAACCAAAATCAAAATATTTTTTTTACCCTTATCAAAGAAAAAGTACAACCTAGATTAACTATTTATAATAATAAGTAGTAATAAGTAGTACTTAACTCTAGACACTTTCTTTTTTTCATTACTCTGAGAAGACTAATCAAATCTACTGAAACAAAAAATATTTTTCCATAGTGTTCAGTAGGTCAGATCTCATTTTTGTGTAAACCATGGAGCATGTTTTGAAAATGTGTCTTTTGTAGATAAAATCCTGATACTACTGTAATCTCTTGCAAGCCTCAATAGATTTATTTGATAATTTAATTTCATATAAATTGGTCCTATATCTCTACATCTTTGCTTTAATTGTGAAGGTATTTAGTGAACTCAAGGACTTCAGATATTTTATTTACTATTCTGCACACTTCATTCATGCCTTATCATATTTATAGGTAATTATAATTTGTCAAGCCACTTGCTCTTTAAAACTAGTTTGAACACATATATATTTCCCATATATTTGGGAAAGTCAGTATCAATACTGAACTGCATTTGAAAAATTATGATGTTATGTGATTTTACAAAACAAACAATTATTTCAGTTGATTTCAGTGTGATAAGTATGTTACTGACTGCAAACTTTGCTATGACAGACAGTGTCATATTTTCATGGAGGCAGGCTGTCAAAAAAAACCCTAAACAAATAAGCAAACAACACAGAAACTTTGACATGCAGTGCTTACTATCAGAAAACCTACTAACTGTATTGTCATCACAAGCAGAGTAGACAAATGGTACTTTTATTAATAAAGTATATTATTATAAGGTTGCCTTAGTTTTAAAAAGTCCTTATAAAAAGTGTTGACAATGTGTGTAAATGGTTATTTGCTTCTGAAAATATACTTTAAGTTTGCAATGTCAGCAACTAGACATATTTTTTTCCAACTGTGTTCTCTTTCTGCTTTAGCAAATGCAATACAAAAAGGTAGAAGATATTTTTTAAAATGCATCACTGCTATGAGTGTGCTACAGGGATACAAAAAAAAAGTTCCTTTTTGTATATAGAATATAAATAACAGCGTCTAAAGATTATTTCATTTATGGGTAGGGAATTTTGGAGTAGATACTCATTAAAAATAATTTCAGTGAAACATATATATGAGTATCAATGGAATACTGGAATTGTGTAACATCTGAGTCTCACAATCATGGGAGAACTTTGTTCAGATTCTCTTTCCATTGGCACGCCTTTAACTAACATTCCTGCATGAACAGGAGTGACTGATAGAGCAGGTATTAAATGTTTATGGAATAATGAGTACAAAAATTGTCAGGATAAATCAAGGATTAAATTCAGAACTCAACCACATTTCTGCAGTCAGAGACTTTTCACTGAATGCTGAATACAGGTAAGATCTTTTCTTGTTCATTTTAAGATTCTGTCCCTTTGACTGAATAATTTCAATATTCATTCAAAGGAGGGGAGGCTGTCAGATAGATGGGGCAATGTCTTGACTACCCTTATTGATTCTTTAATTTTTTAGGTTTTAACACTGCCGCTCATCAGAGTGGTTACTGATCACTTCTTACCCAAAATCAAACACAGAATCTATTGTAGGTTTCTTCCCCTGACAAATAGAGATGTAACTGTTTATAATAACCAGAAATGTATTTCATGCACCTGGCTTGTGTAGGTAGTACTTAAATAGAAATTCTACTTATGTATTCGCTCCCTTAAGAGCATTCATAGAGATATAAATTTTGTAAATTGATTTGTCAGAAAAGTATTTCAGGATTAGGCAAAAACTTATTAAAAGCTAGCAATGTAAATCACTGCCTCCATTATTAGAAAGTTAATAAGAAATATTGACAAAGCAACCTATTAAGCACACTGGTCCTTGTTATTGGGTCCATTATTCTTCATATGCAGAAATTTTTGCCTTAATTACTTTATGGTCTCCTTTTATATTTTGAATTTATTTTTTTTTTCACTTCTAGGTAATACATGCTGGCAATGAAACATATAGATTCACCACTGTACATTTACATCCAATGACCTTTTTCCCAGGAGGGCTGTCAATACTCAAAACATTGGTTGACTCTTCAAAGCTGCTTCACAGATTGAAATACTCAATCCTCAATTAAAGCTTGTTTAGAATTTAGGTGCTTAGATACTTAATTTCCATCAGTCTGTACTAATTCAGGTACAATTCAGCCTTGAAAGGCAGGGGTTCTGAACATTTTTTTAGAAATCTAACAATACTGAAAGGTTCCTATTGGTATTCTCATCATGTACCTAACTCCTATCATTTCAGGTCTAGTATTATTTCTGTCTTAGCATATGATTTTGAAAGTTGGAAATCCAACAAAGCCAGAAGCAGATGTCTAAATGTATTTTGAAGCAAATACTTCAGGAAAAAGTGAAGTATTAAAATGGAATGGACTTCTAACAAATACCAACAACCATCAGAGAGGTCCATAACTCCTTATCTCTGGATTTAGGATGAAAAGAGAATGACTGTATTTGATATTGTGGTTAAAATAGATCTCTGGTATATGCGGTGGCAGGAGGACTACTGATCAATGGCCGGAAGGCCATACAGCACGTGGGATGCTCAGATGTGCCTGGATGGAAGAGTTGCTCAAAGAGAACCAGTATGAGACTTTATGACACAGAAGACAAATGAAGAAGAGGGAAAGATAGGATCATGAAGCCTTTCTTGTGCCGTCAGGCCAAAACAGAACTGGAACTTTTTGCATCACAACAGTCAGACTGAACTTAGCATTGTTTCAACATCAGTGAAATTGAGTCAGAAATTATGTGAACATGACTTCTAGTCTACCTGCAGTAATGTCTACTTACTGTATTCCACTTAGTATTTTTCTTTAGGACTGAATTAATAAAGCTCTGTTGAGTTATGTTGAAAGAAAAAACAAATAATTTTATCTCACTCAGACAAATAAAAATGTAGTCGTTATGCACATTTGCACAGCACACAAACAGGTTCTGATGTACCTTGATACCAGCTTTGAATAAATATCTCAAAATAAAAATAATCAGCTTTGATAAATGGCATTCCTTAGATAAAATGCAGTAAAGTTAAACTGTTATATGATAAAGTATATGCATGACCTTTAAGTCCACCAGAACTTAGAACAAGAAAATCACAAAAACTTTAATGAATTGTTATTACTGGTGATGTCAGCTTGTCCAAAACATTTTCTGTCAGTGTTAGTTTTTTACTTCCTTTGCAGCTTGTCCTGTGTTAGTGAATACACTCAGTAAGATTTCTACCTGAGTGTCTGTGAATGTGGTTTGGCTCTGATTATAGTTACTGTAAAAAGTTACAGGTTAAAGACAGAAACACTGGGAGGTGGTCCTCCAGTAAGAAGAAAGGAAAAGGTGAGAGCAGAAAAAAAAAGGAGGAGGGGAATAGGAAGACAAACTTGACAAAGGGCTTGCAATGGACCAGGGTATTTGGATCAGGCAGACAGACAAAACTGACCAGAACCTATGAGAGAGAAAAGACTGGAAATTGTAACATTTGTTTTCCTTCTAAATTATTTACATTCTCATTTACTTGGTTCTTTGTACATCCACAGATTTCACATATACATACACAAAAAAAGGATTTTGTTTGCTTTTTCACCCTGAGTTACAGTAGCACTGTCACATGTGGCATGCAATATCAATGAAATGGTGTATATCAAATTTTAAGGCAAGCAATATCCTGCATAGTGTGCCACCAAGCTCATTTATCTACTGCTAAGCCATCTGAATTATTTACTGTCAAAATATATTATAGATTTTTTTTGACAAATTGAAGAGATCAACAGTTTGTCTGACTGAATTACAGAAATGCACATTTTTTCTCCAAAATTTACTATAGTGAGAAATATTCTGGTATCAGCTTGTGCAGCTTATAGTGGATACACAATGTTGTGTTTAAAATATATCTCCAAACCTCTGCAGTCAATTCAGAAATATAACTAGTTTCTTAAAACATAGCTGAAACACAGATATGGTCTGTACTAAATGCTGGGTTGAATTAGAAGGATTTTAGTTAAATATGCTTCTTTATAAATTTCATTTTTTTACCATGGAGAGATTTGCAAGGTACTTGCTAGGAAGACAACGAGCTGAAGGTACAGGTCACTGCTCTGCCTAATTGAGGTAATTCTTATTTTCCAAGAGTTTTAAAAGTCTCTCTTAAAAGTCTTTAGAAGTCCTTATTGGAGATATGACACTTTTTTGACACTACTTTTATTTGTCAACAGAATAATACTTTAGGATTGTATCTGGGAAGTGAAGGGTATGGGTTTAGTACTCTATGCTGTTTTATTCTGATTGCTGCAGAGCAAACTAACTGGGGACTCTTACTTGCCCATGAAATACCCTGAATACTAACTTGCTAAGTGCCTTAATTACCATACTAAGGCTGAAAGAGCTTTCTCCCTCTAAAAAGAAGGGACAGTCCATTATTACACTCTAATACAGACTGGGAAAAACATAGAAATTGAGAACATTTCCATAGGAATGCTAAACACTATCTTTACTGTAGTATGTATTTCAAATACACTGCCTTTTTCACTACTGCAGTAGGCAAGACATCAATTTGAAACATGCAGGAAAAGCAACTTCACACACAAATTTCAGGCTAAGTAGGAGGGCTCACATCAGCATTTTTGAAAATGACAACATTCTCACTTGTCAATGTGTGCAGTAACAGTGAGAAATCCAGCTGGCAGAAGATAACTGTGAAGTTATAGAAAATGGATTTCATAGTTTGTATGAAAATTTTAAACTCTTGTGTGTTCCCTCCTTGTTGAAAATAAATTTAAATGAGGAGTAATTAAACAAAATCTTAGAAGTACCTTCCCCCCACACTCACCCTTTATTCCCAGGCTCAACTTTGCTCCTGATTTCTGTACCTCATCCCTTCCGTGGAATAAAGGGATGGGAAATGGGGGTGTGATCAGTTCATTACATGTTGTCACTGACACTCCTTCCTCCTCATGGGATGGACTCTACATGATTCCTTTTCTTCAACATAGGTTCTCACCCATGGGAGACAGTCCTCCACAAATTTCTCAAATGTGAGTCCTGTCCACAGTCCCTAGTTCTTTAAGAACTTCTCCAGCATCCCTTCCATGTTATGCAATCCTTCAGGAACAGACTGATCCAGCGTAGGTACCCACAGGGTCACAAGGTCTGCCAACAAACCTGCTCCAGAGTGTGCTCCTCTATCCACAGGCCCACCAGTCCTTCCAGGAGCTCGCTCCAGCATGGGCTTCCCATGAGGTTACAGTTTTCTTCAGGCACATCCACCTGCTCTGGTGTGGAGTCCTCCACAGGCTACAGATGCTTATCTGCTCCACTATTAACCTCCATGGGCTGCAGGGAGACAGCCTTTCTCAACATGGCTTTCAACAGAGGCTGCAGGGCAGTCTCTGCTTCAATGCCTAGAGCACTTCTTCCCCCTCCTTCTGCACTGACCTTGCTGTCTGCAGAGTTGTTTCACATATTCTCTCTCATTCCTCTCTGCTGTTGAAGTTGGAACTGTGCATCATTTTTTCCCCTTTCTTAACAATGTTATCACAGATTATTGTTATCACAATTCTTTTGACCTGAGTATTACTTTGATACCTGTATCATATATATGCCCAAACAGTTTCTCATCTATGATGAAAATATGAATACAGTAGTAACAAATAACAAGCAACAAGACCTCCTTCCTCTCTGCTCCTGGATTTCATGCATGAGATGCAGTTGGCTGATCTATCATCTGCTGTCAAGAGCATTAGAGTCTGTGGAGCTTCTCTTCACTCAAAGATTCAGTCTTCCTTATGGACTCCCATACAGAAAAGGGGAAGAAATATTGCAGGAGTAAGTGGTGAGTTCCTTTTCACAGATAACAATGTGTGCCTCTATGTCTTACACCTGTTCACAGCAAAGTTTGCTGCCTGAGTCTCATTTGGTGAAGCAGGACAATATTTTTGTAAGTAGTTCTATTAAATTATTTTACTAATACTCTATGAATTATTTTTAATTAATTTCCCATTGTATCAAGGCATTTCAGGCATATGTCTACCTTTAAGCAAATAATTAGTTGCATTGCATTCAGAGGATGACTAATCACACTCTAAAAAGGTTTAAATGTTTCTTTGAACCTAACTTTAATTTTTACACTACAATAACAACTGTAAGTGATTACTGTTTTCTTTACAACGGTCTAAAAAAAACCATTCTGCAAGAGAAGATTTGAGGTGTTTAATTATCAGGCCTTTCTTCACATTATTAGAAAGAAAAAGATTGTTCTTGCATTCTCCATCTGCACAGATTTCCTGTGACATTCAGCCCCTTAGAGTCCAGCTTTTAAATGTTGATCCCTGATACACTAATATTAGTGGAGCTCTATAACCAGATGAACTAGGGTTAACTGCAGCTTGTCTGGAAATTCCCTTTAAATTGTTAGCAGCATTATGTAGAATAATTTCAGTAAAATTTACTGAAAAGCTATTGCATTTTCATGCTTGCTAATTAAGTATTTTTACATTATGAAATTACATCCCATACTCACATTTCAAAGCAAGAAAAAGCATGAAATCATTTAGCCATGCACATAAAGGCACACAAAGGCAGCTTCATTGACAATAGTATATGTAGGGATATGACTTTCTTGCTGTGATGGTAGGCAACAGTATAATTTATTTTTTTTTAGTTATCCAACAATTCCAGCAACACGCTTCAAGTGAATAAAATAACCCATCCTTAACACTTGCCTGTCTTTAAGTGTTTGTAATGGATTATGTTTTAAAAATGGGTTTCATTAACCTTTCATAGAACCTACACTTGGAAGTAACCCTTTTTCTCAAGTTTGCATTTATTTGGATCTTGTTACATTGACAAGATTGCACTTCCACTGTTGCAGTACAGTTTGGAAGGGAACACTCTCGTGGCCTCATTAAAAGGATTTTGAGCATTCACACCAAAGCCTGATTTTATAGTCATAGTACTAAAAAAAATGTCTTGCCTAAAGAATATACCACTGCTTTGTTGATTTCCCCTTGGCCTGCCTCTTTGAAACCGTATCCATTTTTTTCCACAATGTATACTTAAATGCAGTTTTAGAAGATGCTCACTAATTAGCTATGCCATTCTTTTGCAGAAACAGTAAAGCACAGTTTCCAGCTATTTTTTCATACTCTGTAAACCTCTCAACCATGTTTTGAAATCAAAATAACTTCATTTGCACCCCCAGCCTTCAATTTATACATCTTTGCAGCACATAGGCAAAAAGTTCCTCCTTGCCTATACCACAGCACATTTGAAGGTGTTATCCAAATCTTAGCATCACACCCCTGCTTCAGCTATTTACCCATCTGAGGCTGCCTGTGTACACACATCTGCAGATGCTCGAATGAGGAGTCCGATTCAAATACATGTTTAGTAACAAACTCACCAAGTTCAAGACTTTGTACCTTTACTTTAAAAAGTGTATCTTTCTTTCTTCAGTGGTCCACATGAATATTGAAGATGGACTACAGTGCATGAGCATTACAGAACTACCACAAGAAGGAGAACATCTGTCATTAGGGACTTCTAGGAGAAGAAAGAAGAGTTTTTGCTGTACTTCCCTTTGAACGTAAGTTCCTTGATACCCAAGACGCATGGGATCAGAAGGAGGAAGCATAAGATTGTTCATATTTGTGTAAGTGCAACCCTGATCCTACTCTCACTGTCACAACAAGCAGCTGGTGGAAAGGAAAACGAAGGAGTTGTACATTGACTTCCTTTCACTGCATAAAAAAGATGTTGACAATCTATTTGTTGAAAGCTTCACGGTCTATTGTGGATGTGATATCCTTAAGTAATAATCAGGGATTGCATATGCTGGGTTCCTTAATATATTATTTGTTTGATGAAAGAAATAAATAAACTTCAGAAAGTAAATAAAAAAATTTTCACAACTGAAATTAGTCCTTATACTAAGAAGATTCCCCCCTCTTCTATCCTTTAACTTCTATTCACATGGATTTAAACAGACAGAATTGGTCACTGGACAAAAATAATCTGTCTTCCTGATGCTCATTTCTTTAATGCCTGCATGACTAAAATAAGTCTGTAGCACCTTTCTCCTTTTTCCACCTCACTACTGAGGCAAATACTGGCAGAAGGCATTAGTAAATATTTCATAAACATTTCTTCCTTAAGTCTCAATTTCCTGGGTTGTTTTGTTGTTTGTGTTTTTTTAAGTTCATCAGCATTTTTTTCCCGTAGAGTGAAACTGACCCACAACATTGGCCAGTAAGCAGTTAATCAATTCAGTTAAAAGAAACTTAGTGAAAGCTGAGTGAGGTAAAAAGCACTCCAGTGTTTATGCAGGTCTAAATACACACATACACAAGCACTAATGCACACAGTGTAAGTAACAGGTATGTTCTGATTTAAAGTGTCAGAATGACAACCTCTTTAAATTCTTTTAAACGCTTCATAGGAGCAGATCCTGCCCATTTAGATATTCAGTGGCATGAAAAGTGCTAGCTGTTGGACAGCTGAATAAGATTCATGTTGACAGCTGTTTAAAGCTCTTTTGGCTGCTATTTATAAAGAGGGGAGGAATACAAATATGTCTATGTCAGCCTCGATGTTTTGATTCCACTATTGCAGGTGATGGTGGTAACCTATTACATGTGGTAGATGCTCCATAAATTAAGCGTAGTGTCATCACCGAGGGGTATCTGCTCTGTTATCAGCACAGACTGGCTGAAGCTGCTCCGAGAATCTCAGTTCACAACCATTAGTGTACTCTGTGGTGTTTTTTTGGTTAGATCTTGACAGTTACACAGCAACTGTCACGTTTCAGTCCATCTCCCGCAGTTTCTTTCACCCGCTTGGAAAACATGTGTCAAAAGTACGTCTGAAAATTGTTAATTTCTTCTAGCCTATTGTTACCACAATTTGCAGAAAGCATCCTGATAGATCTTCGTGTCTAGGAAAGTGAAATTGCGTGATGGAAAGGATTTAATGATTTCGTCCTGCAAACAATGTTTTCCCGAGGTACTACATTTACCAGATGCCTTTTCTTCTCATCTGGTTTTAAAATTTGCCAGACAATGGGTTTCCAAAACTTACTGTAGGTGACTATTTTATGCCAAGATATTTTTCACTGATATCCAGACTATATTTCTAATATATTTATTATCATAGTTCTTTGATGTACTATCTTGTATTATGCTAAATGCCTTCTCCTTCTTACTGTATGCCCCCTTCTGACATTGATAGCCCTAGTGAGTTTAGAGAACACAGCACACAAAGCATCTCTTTTTGCTAACAAATTGGGTCAGTTGCAGTAGGCATATTCTGCACTCATGCAGCAAGAAATAGCTTTCCTTTCCTGTGATCACAGACATATAAAACCTAAATGCAACAGCAGCAAATACTATCAATATACAGAGCTGCCACATGAGTTCACAAATTCACAAAATATATCTATTTATAAATGGGAAAAAGACATTAAATCCTGTTCTTTGACAGACATATGCAAATATTTTAAACTTTTTTTTTCATATCTTCTTCTCTTAGTCTATATGTGTATTTTGTACAACACCCATAACCACAGCACGTCAGCACATAAAATTTTGATGTACAACTATTATTCAGAAATAATGTGAATAGACTTACTGCTTAGGTAATTTGCCTCACCAACTGCTTCATGTGGACCTGGCTTTCATATTGTCTCATGGAGTACTGAACTAAAGAAATAAAATCTCATGTACAAATAAGGGACTCATTTTCATAATCAAACAAAAACTAGGAGCAATCTGGAAGAAAAGCAATAAATGTGTAATCACAACAAGGAATCAGGCCAACCAGTCATTATGAAGTCCTTCAGATTTGCCCTGGATCTAAGCCAAATTTCTACAATGCCTTCATCTAAGTCATCAACCTGAAGTTATTCACTCTGGCCTCACACAGAGGAATTTGCTGTTCAGTGTGATCATGGTATTAGACTTTGGCAGAAATATGTCTTGCTCAGCAAAGTTTATTAGGAATAGGAAATACTAAAACAAAGGAAGGAAACAATTATGTCTAATTTGGTGTAAACTTGCCCATTTTGAAGAGGGAAATGATCCTGAAAATAATATATATTTTTTTAATGGATTCAGGCATGTGGTGCTTGCTTCTTTTTTTTTTTTTTTTTTTACTATAGAAGTGTCTCTGAACTGCAGGTTAGTAAAATGAATGTGTAGAGTCCTGGTTTGGCAGTAATTGCTCTAGGTAGTCAGCCTGGAACTGGTTAAAAGGCCTCAGCATGAGAAGCTGTCTGAAACTGTTCTCACTCCAGTATTGTGCCAAATTAATGCATTTATACTGCTTTTGAGAGTCAAGCTGCACAGTGTTACCTGGATTCATTAAAACATCTGATAAGATCCTTGCCCTTGATACCTACTTGTCACAGGGCAATTAATGCTCTGAAACCAAAAGAACAATTTGCACAGAAAGTCATGTTTGAAATCAGCATGAGAAATATTAAGTTCTACTATCTCTCTTCCATATAGAAATAGTATTACAACTATAATTTCTAATCTTATTAGTAAGGCTTCAGTTTCATAAAAATGGTATCTTGCTTAATACAGTAATGCACAGTCACACACAGCTATCGTTCACACATTGATCAACCCTTCACTGCATAGCTGCCACCTTTCCAGCCACCAGAGACCATGGGTGGCAGCACCTGTGTACCACCTGGCTGGGAACTGGGGACAGCCTCCCACACTGGTGATACAGGGCAGCTGTCACTGACACCACAGATGTCTCCCTGGCAGTGTACAGAAGAGCACCATGCAGATGCCTCCACACCACATCTGTTGCCTCCACACTGTAACAGGGCCTTAGAGATACAAAAGTAAAAAAAGAAACCTGCAAATGCAAGCAAATGTTGAATGCAATGTAGCACTTTCCAAAGGGTTCATCATTTCCAACTTAAATACTCCATTGAAGGACTCTATATAGCTCATGGACAAATTCTTACCTTGGTTTTGTACTGCTGTAGACCAACAAGATTACAATTATGTGACTAAGAATTAGAGAGAAAACATGACAATAATTTCATTTAACTGCACCTGTGTAGAAATGCAACATTTACTAGCTAGTCATTTATAATCCCTCTGTAGCAGTCGGTGAACACCCATACCCTGAGAGTATTTAATTCAACCCTACAACTGCTGTCTAATTTATAAGGCTCACCCTTTGGCTACATGTAGTCTTGCTTGGTTCAAATGTCAAAAATGATATGGTGAAACAATAAAATTTAGTGATTAAAACTTTATTCTTGTTCAGTTATTGCTGGAACCTCTTCAAATGGAATCTTCTCATGTATTAGAATTTCAGAATATATTAAAAGATTGTTTATAATAATAAAAACTATTTTGTTAAGACTATAATTTGATTTCATGATCATACCAGGTGAACTAATTAAATTTGAAGAGTTGCTGATGACTAGTTAAGACCTATAAGCAGTGAGTTAAATAAAATGCAGTGACAGGGATTTTGTTTGCAGATACTTTTTAATCCTATAGGGAGAAAAGACTAAATAAGATTTCATATCACTTCTTTAAAGTATGTCAGATGCAAACAGTGACTCTTTCCCCCCTGTCAGATTGTATCTTTGCTTTAGCTGCTGTTGTTATATAGGCTTGTAAAATAATTTAGCCTGGTAAAGACTTTGAGTGGTCAGGTGGGAGGTTTGAATATCCCTAAATACCAAGTTTCAGAGTTGTTCTGTGCATCTGTTCAGTGTTTGACCACCCCCATGGGTAAAGAATTATTTCGTTACATCAGGTCAGAATTGCCTTTGCTGAAAAAGTCAGCTGTTGTCTTTCATGCTTTCACTGTGCAACTTGACAATAGTGTGTCCATCTTCTCTGTAGCTTCCTGTTAGACAGTTGAAGATAGCACCAAGTTCCTCCTCAACCTACTCCCTCAAAATTCAGCAAATGCAGCTTCCTCACCCCCTCCTTGTATGTTATTTTCTCCAGTTCTTAGTAGCCATGCACTAGAATCATAGAATCATAGATATTAGGGGTTGGAAGGGACCTAGAAGATCATCTAGTCCAACCCCCCTGCCTGAGCA
>JANHGL010017750.1:0-14312 GCA_024611195.1 Ceyx melanurus | reverse complement strand
AGCTCTGTCACCCTCACTGAGAAAAAGTTCTTCCTTCTGTTGACCTTAAACCTCTTGTGCTCCAACTTGCACCCATTACCTCTTGTCCTGTCATTGGATGACATTGTTTGCATTTAATTCAGTAATATTTGAATATGAACCTGAAAGTTCTGTCTAAAAGGATCCTTCCTTTTCCCTGTTACATTTTCTTATAAAGGACTTGCACAGCACAGTACACAAAAGTGAGATGGTACACTGAATTAAGCTGATAGTGATTGGCAAAAGTCGATCAACATGTTTATATAGTGGAAAATCAAGATTCTCTTTCATTTATGATCGAGCTACCAACTGAATTCAGACTGGATGTGTCTCTGAACGCTCAAGAAACATTTAATGTCAAAATCCAAGATGCGTATGCAGAGAAAATATTTTCACAAGAATGCAAATATAAAAATATTGTGACATTTATTTGAGAGTTTATGACAAAAATCATCAACCCAGAGATTAAGGATCAAGTGGCTTAGAGCTGCTATGTAATAAATTCTGGCATTTTACACAGTGCTGTCCTCAGCAAAGTGTGAGCACAGTGCTGATGTCAAGGAACAAAAAAAGCTGACCCTTTTGCTCTGACTTTTTCTTGTATCTATATAAACTGTAGGCTGTCTGATTTATGGATGCCTTTGTACCTTCCCATAATCAACAAAAACCCAGTGTTACATACTGGTCACTTTTTAGTGGTTACTAAATCACAGGGTTATATTCCTAGAATGATGTAGAGTTTAAGACAAGTGTAGTGTCAGCATGGTCTCTTCAGCCACCTGTCTATATCTTTTTACCTGAAATCATCAATATTCTAATATACATAGTTGCAGTTGAGTTTGTTGGTTCGTCAAGTTAAATCAGTTACACATTATTTATGATCTAATTCTATTGGACTGCAAATGCTGTAAAACTAGAGAATTTGTTTAGAAACATAAAACAAATTTGTCAAAACTTTCATTGCCACCCAAACAGAAATTTCCCTAAGAGGATTTTTTGAGTTCATATTGGTTTCCTTTTGAGTTTGATGCTGTTTTGCAACAAATTGAAAATAGAGCTTCAGTAGTACTCATTGCTGAATATTTGTAATATATTGTAAGGAAATATTGTAAGAAAATATTGTAAGGAAATTATTAAAGGTTAAATAAAACTTTATTCAACATTACTCTTGTACAACTTTCCAGAATCCTGCTTTACATAATTTTCATTAGAATATGAAATATTTTTAGTGTTTCAATATTTTGGTGCTAATAAAATATTTTTTTGTTGTTGTTGGGTTTTATTTTTGTTATATATTTATGGAACCATTTTTTTAAGAGGCAAAAAGGAGACATTTTATTTGGCTAGAAAGATTGAAATCTCCCAAAATAAATATTTTATAAATTATGGCAAGCTGAAAATTATAATCTCTGGGGACAAAGTTTTGGTCAACAAAAAAATGTTTTAAAGTCCATGCATACACATAAAAAACACCCACCTCCTTCATATTATTCAGAAAAACTTGTTAGGAACTTGTTTTAAACTACATTTTAGTTGAAATGATATACATTGTTCATAAAAGGAAAAGATCCTTTCAGTCATCCAATAAATTCTGTAGGGTTACATCTGTGCTTATGTTTGCAGTATCAAGATGTGAAAGAGAAAAAATTAAAAGATATATCTTAAAAATCTTGAGAAGATATAATAATGTTCTGAGTAGCACATGCAAGTAGACGTTGGAACTGTGGATTGGTTAAAACACAAAAGACCTTTTACAAATATTTCATGTCCTTCTAATACTAACAGATCTGAGAAACTCAGTCTCTCATTATTCAGTACCACCTGTTTCTTCCCTCAGTATTGACCCTGCTGTACCTCTGAGATCTGTTCCACATTCATTAGGAATAGCAATTTTTGTCGTTTTGTAAGCTCGAAACATTTCTTTCCTCTTATTTGCAGTGAATATATAACCCTCAGAATACTGAATAGTGCTACTCCACAAATAAATAATAATGGTAAAAGTGGAATGAGTGAATCATTCTAGAAGCAAACTGGATCCCATGAAGAAATTATTCAAGTTTTCCATTAACAGAACTCTGCCACCCTAAATTCATCCTGTACTCTAGCCATTAGATTAATTATTGATGATTTAGATGACAGAATAGAAAGCACTTCTAATCTGGAGATGATAACAAGCTGGGAGGGATGGCAAGCACTTTAGAAGACAGGAATGAAATTTGAAGTGATGTGATGAAATCAGCAAAATAATCAGTAATTCAGTGGCATTAAATACAAAGTGACACACAGCTACAAGACAAAGGAAGACAGAATAATAGAAATGGTTCTAAAGAAGATTATCTGAGAATTAATGGATGAATGTGTATGCGTGTGTAAGGCATGTGTAGGCATGCTGTAAGTAAGATACCTGAGGTGTCTATTGCATTGAATATTGCATTGGTGTAGCTCATTTGTATTGCATCACATTTGGGCTCAGCTTTATATCTGGATCAACTGAAGAAAGCCCAGAAAAGATCAAGAAACACTTTTTTCCATCAAAACCTGGGAAGAAAGCTGGAAGCTACTGGCCTTATGCCCTGGTTTGAGTGAGAACCGAGCAAATTCTGTTCAGTGATGTTTTGCAGACAGTGTCGGCTTCTAGCAGTGATAACACCTCATGGTTAGAGTTACTACCAAGGACTGGAATGCAGATCAAGGCCACTGCTAGAACTTGTGCATCACACTGGGGGGTAGAGAACGTGAAAGACCGCACATGCAGGGAGGAGCAGACAGGACAGATGACCCCAAAATGACCAACAAGGTGTTCCAGCCCACAGACATCATATCCAGTATATACAGTAATGAGATCCGGAGGGTCTCTAAGCTGGTAAACTAAGCTGGCAGGCTAAGCTAGCTGGTAGGCTAGGGACTCAGCTAAGGCCAGCTAGGCTCTTGGCTCAGGGTGTTGTTCATTGATGTTCATCCTCTCTTGAAGGGTTCTCCCCCTCAGAGCACCAAGGAGGACTCTGTCCATACTGCCTTTGATCCTGATCAGTGTGTTCCTGAACTCAGTGCCAGAATCCAGCTCCTGAACACAGCTCCTCTCTGCTGCGGGGCCCAGTCTGGGACTCTCCCTGTGCCAACTCCACAGCATCAGTGACAGTGACGTCATTACCATCAGGGGAATTGGGTTTGGTACTGGTTTTGTACATATTTGTATGTATTCCATTATTGTTATTCTAATTTTCATTAAATTTTTTCTAGTTTCCTGTTCTAATTGCTAAGTCTCTCTCCCTTATTAATTTTCTTTTCTCCGTTGGGAAGGTAGGGGGGTTAAAAGAGAGCGTCTGTTATTGGTCTGGGGGTTGCCCTGACCCTAAACCGTGACAGAAACTTACACAGACTTATGCTCTATGACCATTACTGCCAGACAATAAAATTTGGAAAAAAACTATGGGTAGAAATATACAGCAAAATAATGATAAAAAAACCCCACACAACTTTCTACTATACCGAAACAAATTAAAAAAAAAAAATTAATAAAAATCGTGACACCTTATTTATTTGTGAGAGGACCAAGGGGGAAAATGAGTATGAACTTGAGATGACAGCTGATGTCATCAAAAGCTTGGCAAAGAGAGGAAAGCACTAATGTATTCTCTAGGACAATAAGTAATGGTTTAAAGTTGCCACAAGGGAGATTTAACCTGCACAGTAAGAACATGATGAATGGCAAGAGAGTTGAGTGCTAAAACACAACTGTCGAGAGAAGCTAGGGATTCAGCATCACCGGGCTATTTTAAAAACAGGTTAGACAAATGGCTGTCAAACATTATTTAGATAAAGCTGAATCTGTCTGGAATTAGTAAAGGAAATCAGTGACCTGCTGAGGTCACATCATTCCTGTTCTTATGGTTCTGTGTCCTTCAGACTTTTTTTAAAACTCCAAAACATAGTTTATTATACATTGCATATATTGAGTTAATCTCTGATCCAAGTTACATTGATTTTAACAGAGCCTGATTGAAAATTATCATCAAACACTGCTGAGATAACAATACAGATGAATCCTTGCATATACTGCCTGGGCTTCATATAAGTGAGGGAAAAGTCTTTGTTCAAAAGATAGTTACCCTTATTTTTATTTAGGAAATGCACAACGTCTATGGCAATTTTTGAAATTTACTTAAGCAGCTTTAAATATAACAGATTTGTGGCCCTCTTTTGCCTTTCACTGCATTTAGGAGACAGTAAAAACTCTAAAAATAATGAGTTTGCTTCATTAAGCTTTGGTATTAATAAGCTAGATGACTTAAAAGAAAAAAAAAAGTTCTTTGGAGATCTTACCCATCTAGACGTGATTGAATATTTAGCCACTGCAGTCATTTTTCAAACAATGTTTTCAACATTATTCTAAAGTTTTCACTTGGAATCTTAAAAACAACCACACATATCTCTTCTGTTCCAAAGAGTCCCAGACTTCATATTTACATCTAAAACTCACAGACGGCCTTACACTGTAATGGACCAAACCAAATCACTGACTCAGGGAAATATTTAAGCAACAGTGAATTCCACCTTTATTCAGCAAAATGTTAATATGTACTTAACTTTAATAATATTCACATTTAAAACAAAATCTTTTTTTGATCCCATGGGCTTTCACATATTCTGTGTACTGCATTTGTTTAAATTCTTACTGGGAATATGAAAGAGGTCCCTAAAAGAGTCCAATCTGTACATAACTTTACATGTAGGATTACATGGGAGCTGGAATATAAAGTTAGATGCAAGTGTCAAGGTCAGACTCTGTCAGGTTTGAGTGATGTAGAATAAAGGAGAGACATGCATTTTCTAGACTTGGGTGCCCATGTGGAAAATTGCTTAATGGTGGTATAGAACATCAACCCTTGAATGCCACTGACAAATATTTAACATAGCCTATAGATGCTATATGTAGGCTAAAAGTTGACTGATCATTAATCACTTTATTTTCATCCTTTTTGGTTAAGCATCACATTACTCTCCTATCATCTTTTTACATTGTTATTTCCAGCCACCTGTGCTCATTTGTCCATTTCTCCTAACCTCATGCTTTCCATGCTTTCTTCTAGATAGCCCTCACCATGCACAAAACAAGTCTTCATTTATTTGCAAGATCTGCCTATTGTTGTTAATGTGAGTCCTTCTTAAAGTCCCACCTCTGCTCTTTAAAGAAAATCACATTGACTAACATAGAATAGATTTCAGCACCCAGTGTTTACTGCTTGCCCTTAAAATTCAGAGCATAGCTGTTCATTCTTGATTAAGATATAACAAGTATCACAGTAAACAAACATGGTATTTATCAAATAAGAAAAAAAAACAACTATGCAATAATAATAGCATCTCAGTGACATTCTCAAAGTGGTAGATTACTGAACAATGCACATACTCTCCAGTCCTCTTTTACAGTGTAAAGAGACCAATATGATATCAGGAATTTACTTTAATTCATAAAAAGGTGCTGAGGAAGGAATAAGATCAAAACAACAACTAGTCTGAAACACAGCTCCCTGTGCTTTGTTTGTAAGCTCTTTGGTCCTTCCACTACTCTCTATAACCTTCTGGTTTAAATTTCTCAGAAGTATTACAGAGTTGAAAAATGAAAGATTTAAAAAATGCATATAAATTTTATGCAAGAGAAGGATGCTACAGAAAGATAAAGTGACATAAATATAGTGTGAATTATTAATATTAATAATATTAATATTAATTGGAATGTAATATTAAATTGGTCTATACTATATAGTCCTGGATTAGAGAGCAAAAGAGTAGAACTAGGTGGTGATATAATTCTTAGAATGTTCTCAAGACTTAACATTTGATTCACAGAGTAAATCAGCTATTCAGCTATCCTTTGAGCACCTGAAACCATCACAACTGGAATATATGTTATTATGTATCTGTAGCACAGTTTATAAAATCCCATAGGGTCTACAATTTCATCATTTGAGAAAGCCTAGGATTTCTTAAGCAATAATGACACTGAAAAGCTCTCATTCTACCATACTTGTAAGCACCAGTGGGTCCCAGCAAAAAAACCCTACTTACTAATCCAGTGTTCTCCTCAAGGTCTGAGCTTTTGGATATGTTTCATGCCTCTTAATAGAAATATAGGAGAGATGTGTTTTACCTACAAGTCAATTGGTCCAGTAGTTTGAGTACTTCTGTGCCTGGTTTGGGTAAGGCAAGGCTGTATCTTTTTTCAAACTAGCAAGACAAAGAATTATTCATTCTTATCCAGTGAGTACTTAAGTATTGTATTCAAAGTAGAACAGCAGCTTTTACAGCAAGAGCTGAAGTAACCCCATCCCTTAAAATTCCACAATATTGTGAGCAGATATTCTCTTTAAAGATGGGAATCCTGGACTTAAACTCTTGCTCTTTTTCACCTGGATAATATCCATCTAATCAACATCTTCCACATCTCAGATAAGTAAGTCAGCCCCTAAACTCTTGGATATAAGTAGAAAGAAAATCAACCCCAAATAGATTTTACTTTTCTTTTTAAAAAGACTGGATAATTAATGGAAACAGAGCAAGAGAGTTGCTTCACTCAGTGTTCATGTACCATTTCCAGAGGTTGCACAGATTGGAAAGGTCTTGTAAGAACACAGCTGTCTTGTCTTATATAAGACGAAGCAATTTTTAACATAATTCAAATTATGAAGGAGCATGTAGTAGTGAGAATGGATATTTCTCCTTGTGAAGGCTAAAACCTGTCTGTGTTTTTTTAATGATTATATAAACTTCTAAGATAATGGTGTCCTGACCTGTCATACTTTTAATCTGTCATTGAAAGAGGTTATAAATTGGCTGTAAGCAAGTATGTTAATTTAAAATTAAATATAATCCTATCTTTAGTCATATAAATTTAAATGTTATTACATTTTCATACACAATTTTTTCTGCAGGATTTGATTAGGATCACAATCAGAAATGACAAGTTATCTGAAACTAACATAACTGAATATTTCTATAAGCAAAAGGGAAGGAAGAAACACCTGGTTTTTAGCTTCCTGCCTTACTGTGCAATAATAAATCTACAATTAGGTCAAGGCAATTTAGATAAATTTGATTGTCTCACTTTAGTGATTACTAATTCAAATCTTGGAGCCTCAGTTAAGTGATTAATCTGGGAACATTGCACATTGTATTTTCAAGGTATTTCAAATTGTTGATGATTCTATTTGCTTCAAAATTTATCATGCTATTTATGAATCATTCATAAACCATTCCTAAGTTATACAAATGCATTTACTATCAATGTTTTTGCCAGATAGTCTGGGTAAATAATTTGCCTTATACTCTTTCCTTTTCTTTGACCATTTACTATAGTACTAGTCATTTTTTTCTACCTATTTAGTCAGCTATAGCTCTCACAGAGTTGTTTCTTCTCCTTGACAGTGTGACTGAGGCTTGGTTAAAAAAAAATAATAAAAACAAACAAACAAACAAACAATTAAATAAATAAATAAATGTAAAACAAATATACAAGATTTGCAAATGAGAAAAAGCTTCTAGGATCATAGAATCTGCCACCCTGGAATAAGCTATCTTGCATATAGTCCAATACTTTTCATCTTCAAAAGAAGACCGAAGAAATCTCTTAACAGCAGAGGGAAAATGGTCAGAAAGCTCAGTTCTTTGCCTGAACTCTGACAGTTAAGAGATTGGTTAACATTTCCAAGTAGAAGTAAAAATGCTTGCTAATGGAAGAATTCCATCTGTGCATATTTCTGATACTTTTATACAAGTCAGTTTGTTTTCAGTTTGATTTTTTTTTTAATTTCAAAATAACAAATAACGAAAACAGACTTTTGCACACATGTTTAATCAAAAAGCCATTTATAAAACTTTCAGGATCTATACAACTAGCAACATAGAAAAACTTTCAAAACATGTCTAAAAGTAATATAAAGGAATATAGATGTTATTTCTGTTCAGGAAACAGAAATTTTGGACTCTTAACTAGTAGCAACATCATTAGTAAAAAAGTCTCTGGGACAATGGAAAAATCTCTCAAAAACTGAGAAGGTATTATTTTCTGTTTTAATTTTTTTTTTTTTTAAGGAGACACCATTTTTTTTTTTTACGTCTTATGAGCAGGTTTGAGTTTGTAGAGTTTATAGTTGATTGTTTCTGGGAAAAGAATTAACACACAGCCAAGGCTCGATTATGTTTTGCTTATCCTTTAGGATGTGGTCATTTACTATGGAAAACATGAAGCAGTCTTGGGTTCAGATTCCCAATAATCTCAGTAAAGGTATGTCCACTAAACTCTGGAATTACTCCTTCCTCATTTTATCCAAACAAATAGTGAGGAACATAGTGACAGAAGTCAAGGAAAAGGCTTAGATACAACAACTTTTTTTGCCTCAGTCTTTAACAAAAAGGTTGTCTATCCTCAGGGTAACTGGGCTCCTGAGTTAGTAGGCAGGATTGGGGAGCAGAATATCCCTCATGTAATCCAGGAGGAAGTAGTGACCTACTGTGCCACTTAGACCCTAAGTCTATGGGTCTGTGTGGGATTCATCCCAGGGTGCTTAGGGCACCTGAGCTGGCGCGAGAGCTGGCTAAGCCACTCTCCATCATTTATCACTGGTCCTGGCAGACCAGGGAGGTCTCAGATGACTAGAGGTTGGCCAATGTGACACCCCTCCACAAAAAGGGCTGGGAGGAGGATCCAGAAAAACTACAGACCTGTCAGCCTGACTTTGGGGCCTGGAAAGGTTATAGAGCAGATCATCCTGGGTGCCATTAATTGGCATATACAAGGCAACCAGGGGCTCAGGCCTAGTCAACATGGGTTTATGAAAGGAGTTTACTGCCTGACCAATCTCTTCTCTTTCTATGACTAGGTGACCTGCCAGGTGGATGAGGGGAGGGCTGTGGATGTGGTCTCTCTGGACTTCAGCAAAGTCTTTGATACAGTATCCCACAGCATCCTCCTGGAGAAGCTGGCAGCCCGTGGCTTGGACAGATTCACCCTCCACTGGATTAAAAACTGGCTGGATCACCAGGCACAGAGAGTGGCTGTGTATGGTGCCATGTCCAGGGACCAGTGGTGTCCCCCAGGGTTCAGTACTGGGCCCAGTTCTATATCTTTTTTTATGACCTGGATGAGGGGATTGAGTGTACTCTTAGTAAGATGACACTAAGTTGAAGGCTAGTAGGTAGCCTTAACAATTCTGTGATTCTGTGATTAGGCATTTGGTCAAAACACAGATTTAGACTACAGTTCAGGACAATGCAGAGAGATGGGCTGATTTTAGAGTCCACCTGAAAAGGACAGATTAAGACTGGAATGAATCACTCATGTCTTAGCCACCTATCTTAGACATCTGTCTCAGAGACCACAGATGATCTACTTGCATCTTTTCCTCTGCTCATAAGACAGATTCTGTGAACTGCTAGGTACCCTCAGATTCCTATACTGATAATAGGAGTTATGAGCACTCAACTGTAACCAGGAGCAGCTCAGTCCCTCTCAGACTAAAACTTTAAGTAACAGAATACTCTTTTAGTAATAATCTGGCAACAGTTTACTGAAAAGTGGAAACACTGAAAGGTAGGTGTTTCTATATTTCCATTAGTATTACTGATCAAAGATATAGAGAAGACAACATTAAATTCTTTTGAAACCTCATTTCCAGGAAGCATGGTTCAGAATAATGCCACTCCATCTTATCAGTAGGTTTTACAATAAGACCCTTATTAGTTTGCAATTGATTCACAGCAATCTATTCATTTTTAGTCAAATTAAAAAGCCTTTATTGTAGTGCCACATTTCATGCTGATACAATTAATGTGGTGTGTGACCTTTTGTATTATGAAAATTCTTTCTTCCCTGCCGTTTTTCATAGCTCACATATAAAGAACTCACATGGCACTGAAACCCCTCATACGAAGACTCAGCCCGGGCATGAATGCTATTCTTTGAAATTAATAATAGGAGAAAATGAATTCATCTGTTATCCCCATGCATGATTACAGTGAGATGAGAGAAGGTGGAAATGTACGTCTGTAAATGACAGCTTGACTCATCAAATTAGTATTCTTTAATTGCAGATAAGTAAGAGACCTTGAGGATCGAGTCCAACCTTTCTATATTGTGCTTTTACTAAAAAAATATTGGGCCAGCAATGTTGATCCTTGAAGTCCCTTCCAACCTGGTATTCTGATTCTATGATTCTTAAATAATAAAGGTGAGAACCAAGAAAACAAGTCAAATGTTTTATCTTCACTGTTGTCAAATGTTGTCTTCATTGTACCTGGTATGAAGACATAAGCTCATATAGTTCCCATTACTTTAATGTATCCTTAATTTCGAGGAATGAACAGAAAACAGTCACAGGGAAGTGCAGGATATCACGATGTTGCACAGATTCTGTGCTCTCACAGCATAGTCAGGAACAATCTGCCCCAGAGGGAACATCAATGGATAAACAAGAAAAGAAGCTGAGTGTGATACAAAGTCAGCTTAACACAAATAAGCCAGGAAAGAGTCATGAAACTGCAGCTGTCTTGATACAGACTAAAAGATATCTTATATTCTCCACACCTGGTATTAATGCTGGATGCATGCTTCGGGCTATATTTTTAACACAGTGTTAATGGAAGTTGCACAAAACTCAATGCTTTGCAGAGAGAATGCACTCCTGTATCTTTGTTGGCTTAGTGATGCATGCACTATGCATTGTACTACTGATTTATAAATGCAAGAGATATAGAAAGACCAACAGAAGTTAAGGTAGTCATTTCTCCATTTGCCCCTGTCCTGGTTTGAGTGAGAACCAAACAAAATCTGTTCAGTGATTTTGCTTTTCAGCTCATGTTTTCTAACTAACTGCACTTTCTGAAGTTAGCAGCGTGTTTTGCAGTCAGTGTCTGCTTCTAGCAGTGATAACACCTCAAGTTCAGAGTTACTACCAAGGTTACCAAGGCCACTGCTAGAACTTGTGTATCACACTGAGCGGTGCAGAAAGGCAGCACCTGCAGGGAGGAGCAGACAGGACAGGTGACCCCAAACTGACCAACGAGGTATTCCAGCCCACAGACGTCATATCCAGTGTATCAAAGCTCAGGGGTCCAGAGGGTCTCTCTCTCTCTCTCTCTCTCTCATTCAGTCTCTCTGGCTCTCGCTCTCTCTCACTCTCGCTCTCGCTCTGGGGGAGAACATTTGGAGACAAAAGCACTCAAGCTGAGCTGGCAGGCTAAGCAAGCTAGCTGGTGGGTTAGGCTCTTGGCTCAGGGTGTTGGTGTTCTTCCTCTCCTGAGGGTGTTCTCCCCCTCAGAGCACCAAGGAGGACTCTGTCCATACTGCCTTCGATCCCAGTCGGTGTGTTACTAAGCCTGGTGCCAGAATCCAGCTCCTGAACACAGCTCCTGTCTGCTGTGGGGCCCAGTCTGGGACTCTCCCTGTGTCAACTCCACAGCATCAGTGACAGTGACATCATTACCATCAGGGGAGTTGGGTTTGATACTGGTTTTGTACATACTTGTATATATTCCATTATTTTCATTTTCATTAAAATTGCTCTAGATTCCTTTTCAAATTGCTAGGTCTCTCTCTCTTATTCCTTTTCTCTTCCCTTTGGGGAGGGAGGGGGGTTAAAAGAGAGCATCTGTTGTTGGTCTGAGTTTGCCCTGGCCCTAAAACATGACAGCCCCTAGTTTTAAAGCAAGCTGCCAGTCTTTCCTTGAGAATTGCACTCATGGTTCCTTGAGCACTGAAAGCTGTTGTAAGTCAATGCTGCTGCTGAAAGCCCTCCATATACCAACAAAACCATCCTTTCAATTCAGTCAGAAGAAATATTCACGTGGCTGCTCAGGGAACTGATCCCAGTTACAACTCACATGGCAAAATAAATAAACATCAGTTCCCAGACTTGTTTTTTATTTGGGTTTGTTTTGTTTTGCTTTGGTTTGGTTTTTTGCATTACTACATGGATGGCACCTATGTAAACAAAAGGTAGGGGCTGGAATAATCAATTGAGGATAGAATTTCCTTCTCTGGCAGAAATTAAAGACTTGGCTAACGTAAAATACTCTTGTATGTTAAACACAGTTTCCAGAACCTGTTTCATACACAGCTTCAACTTACCCTTTGCCAAGAGCACAGCAGTGCAAAACCAGACAAATGCACTTTGAAGTCCAGTAGCCATCTTTATTTGTAACGTTTGCTTCAGCTTGTAGTTGCAGTGACTCTTTGTCCCATGGAACTGACAGAAGAAAGTCTGATTTGTGTAATAATGCTCTTCAGTGGAAGTAGGAGACCAATTCAATAAACAAACAAAAAGCCTGAAAAATTCCTCCTGCTTGATTATACTAAGGACTTTTAACACATGCAGTTCCCCTTCTCTACACTCTACATCCCTAAATATTAATTCTTGCCTCTATTCCACCTTTTACTTATCTTGGATAGAAGAGTTTGAGGGACAAGAGAAATGAAAAACTAAATGTTTGGTCATTTCTAACTCAGATCATCTTCCTGATGATGCAACCAGGCTCCATATGTTGTACTGGCTCTAATGAAGGGGTCACTAAAAAGATGCTGAAACCACAGGAGGCTCTTAACTAGAGCTGCCACCAAGAAAATACGTGTGGGGATTTCATTCCCCAAGGTATCACCTTTCTGTGGACCTTTCTGTATAGATTTCTGCTGCCCTATGTCTATTCAGACTGATTTTGCTCAATAGTCTTCTAAAAGACTTCTCTGGGAAATAATCTCCAGAAATACCAAAATTCCCATTACAAATGCCAAAAAATACTGATATAATTGTATATATAAATAAAAAATATTATTTCAGGGAAATGGCAATAATTTTCTAACACAAAATACTTCACATTAAGATATAGGGATAGTCTCAAGACTCTCCTGTACTTGAGAGACCCTTGTATTTCTGCTGTCCTTAATTTTTAATGCAAAAAAAAATATTGCATTTCCATTATTAAAGTAAGATCTAGTTTTTTTTCCTAATATAGAGTTCATTAAATTGGGACAGCTTCTAGTCAGTGCTTTATGTACAAATTCCTGATTGCAAAAAGTAACTTAAATATGCGTGTTCTTAGAACCTGCAGGAATTGCCCATAGAAACTTGACAGTTAGAAATGTTAGAAGATTTCCAAATACTTGTCGAATTTCGTACTAATAGTATGCAGTGTGGAGACTTTTGGGAGCAACTAATTTCAACTGATCTTTGCTTCACCTTGTATGTGTTGATTATAGAGAACTTTATGTATCCAAGGGCAGGCTTTCACTCATCCCTTTTCCCCATCATTAAGATTCAGATATAGGCACATATTAGCAGATAAATGACTGATGAGAACACATGTTGCCATATGCTAAACGAGAATATAGTTCTCTCTAATTCCATCACCAGTGTTACACTCTGACACCAGCATTGCCATTCTGCTACATGGCAGCAGATGTTCAGAGCGTTAGAGGTTGGCTTCCCACTGAGGGAGAAAACAATGACATAGAAAGCTGACTAAACTCTTAACTGTTACTTAATTTACACATATACAGAGATTCTGAACTTAGTCATAAAACATACAGGACAAACACGGCTCCAAAATAGACTGAAAATGCCTCCTGACACCTTCACTAATAATATTTTATTGTTAATTTTGCAGAGAGAAAATAAGCTTTGAATTCTAATACAGTTAAGTTTTTAAAAACTGGCACAAACATATCAATAAATGCTTTCTACTAAAAAAAGGAAGACAATTTGTAAACACACCACCATGTGAATTCTTAGGTGCCTAGTACTGATTTGAGGTAGTTCCTTGGAATTAAAAAAAACATGAAACAAATGTTTTGAGTTCTCCCTGGAGGGCAATGAGGAGCAGGTTGAAAGCTTGTGGGTAAGGATTAAGGTGAGACTAATATGGGAGACATTGTAGTAGGTGTTTACTACAGGCCACCTGATCAGGATAAGGAAGCTGACGAGGCCTCTACAAGCAGCTGGAAGTAGCCTCACAATCACAGGCTCTGGCTGTCATAGAGGATTTTATTTACCTGGACATTTGCTGGGAAATTTGCACATCCAGACATGCTCAGTCCAGAAGGTTCCTTCAGAGCATTGATGAGAACTTCCTAATGCAGATGTTGGAAGAGCCAACAAGGAGAGGAGTGATGCTGGACCCTGTACTGACCAACACAGAGGGACTGGTTGAGGGTGTGAAGGTAGGAGACACCCTTGGCTGTAGTGACCACAAGATGGTGGAGTTTAGAATTGCAGGCAGCAGACCCAGGACCACAAGCAGGATTG
>JANHGL010017749.1:0-21882 GCA_024611195.1 Ceyx melanurus | reverse complement strand
TCAGTTTCCTTCAACAGAGAGTCTCCTACTATGAGAACCCTCCTTTTCTTCCTCATTGAGGAAGTTCTAAGTTGTGGAGCTGAGGGACAGGCTATGGGCAAGTTGCCAGAAAGGTCTTCATTTGAGGGGACACAACCCAAAGTCCTGATGGACTACACTTAAGCACTTTAAAGAAAGAAGAGCTGTACTAAAATCAGTGACATCCTATAGAAAAACCCTATTGCTACTACATTTTAAAGTTTGTCTTCCCTCTCATTTATATGGCATATTAGTAGAAAATATTAAAAACTTACTGAATTCATGTGGCAAAACTTAATCCTACTTTCTTTGTAAAAAGTAGGCATTATATTTATTTCCTCCTCCCTACTTCCTTCCCTCAGAAACAAGTATTTTGGTAACAATGAAATTACTGCAGTTAAACCAGTTGTCACAAAAAAAGCTGTCACAAATGTATAGAAAGTCCTAAAATGCTCTGCCTTGTTTTTGTGATGGGCTCACTTAAGTTGGAATAAAAGACATTCAAACTGCTTTCTGAAAGGTGTAGTGGGTCAATTTGATTATAAAAATAGTTTTTAAAATTTATTTAAGTTTGGGACAGCAACGGAACTGCTCTAAAACAATTCTGAAAAAAAAAATATATTGCAAAGTCTGTACTACAAATGAATCAGAATTCCCCCCCATTCTTGGTAACTACCTGAGAAAATTACAGAGATAACACACTGGAAAATAATCTTGGAAACCAATGACTTGGAATTTCAACAGACAAGCTAATTCAGTATATTTCAGGAGTTTAATCTGAAAAAAAAGGATGTTTTACTGCATGAATTATAGTATCAATCTGTCTTTTCTTCTGTATACAGTAGGAGGAGGACAAATTCTAGAACCAGAACAGTCTGTATAATACCTTTGAAGGGATGCTGCAAACTGAAAGTCAAAACCTTGGCTACAGGGAGCATGAGACATGCCAAGACTAAAGGTAATGGTTTGTCTGGCTTCAAATTCCAATTAAAAAAGACTTTAAAAATAAAAGTGACTAACTCTTAAATTTCCAGGAAGGAGTGTTTTCTTATCCTTGGTACCTTCAGAATCAAGACTAAATAATTTTTCTGAAGGATGTGCTAATATTTGATTTCTGTAGATCTTTATATACTCTTTGCTCACCAAGGTGTTGTGTGACAAACTAATTGTCTCGACAGAAAATGGTCAAAAATATGATCTAATGGCACTTTTCCTTACAATGAAAGACTTACTGCAAAATTGCTTATACCACAGTTCAGAAATTAAGAAAGTCAGTTTGCCATTTCATGGCAGATAATGATTACTTGGTTTATTATTCTTTTTCCTACCTAATTTTTCTCCCTCTTTCAATTTCTTCTATTGAAACAAGTCAAAAGATTTGGCATATGTTTCACATTAAATTAGTAACCTATACTTTATTATCTACTTTAAAAGAATTAAAAAGTTGGGGCAAAACAAAAGTATTTATTTGATTTTGATAATGCAAGTCACAGTTTAAAAAAAACTATATATACTAATTGCCTATTTTTACATCAAATAAATTAATTACCTTGAGCACAAAATATTTTAAAGCTTTTGATCAGAAATAAAGAAAAAAAAATTATCCACATTTGAAGGCAAATTTTCAATAGGTTTAAATAGATTCTAGCCTTTCTTACTCAAGAAAGTATGTATTTCTCAAAAAAAAATAAAGACTGAAACAAATGTGACTGTAACTTTACTTGTGGCAACTACAACAGTGTATGTATATATAAACAGAAGTTTTGGCATCCAATACAGAACTATCTAGGCATCAATATTCAATCATCACAATCACCCACACATTCACATCATCTTGGTAGGTATTGCAACTCTTATGTACTATCATGAACAAGTATCCTTTTATTTCTAAATGTATTTGTTAGCATCTTACCCCATTCTGTTCCATCTCCTGAACTTCGAGCTTCTCCAGCTCCCTCACCATCCTCAGCTGTCACTAAAAAATCAAATTCTTTCAAAGCTTCTTCAGTATCAGGGTCATCTGTAAGGTCAGCAGCTAAACCTTCATTACCAATCTGCAAGCAGATAAACATTTTTCTGTATTTGAATTGTGAACAGATTTTCTACTCAATTATTTTGATATTTAAGTTAAATAGATGATTCTGAGTTCTTGCTTGCAAGGGAAAAAAAAAATTCATTAAGAAACGCAGAAAAAGACAATTTGATACAACCAGAGCTGCTTATCACAAAAAAGTGCAAAGCAGCCCAGTGATCATTAGGAAAAATAAAATAAATATTGGCACTTGCTTTAGCAACAAAAACAACTCCATACATCCTGGTCATCATTTTTTATTTAAAACATATCAACTGGAAAAATTTATTGATTTTCTTGCAATATCAATACCTCTGTAGAGAAACCTTACAACTAAATTGTGGTTTCTACTGATCCAGAAACCTTTATTCCTTTTTGCTTTCCAGTTCTGCTTCAGTGTCAAGCATAAGCTTGGAAAATAAGGTGTTTCCCTTATACAAAATGTCCTCTTACTACTTCTATTACACCTTCACCTTAAACAAAAAACATGAAACCTCCCTACCAAGGCATCAGTGAAAAGTTTTCTTTCATTCTACAGATGAAGAAAATTTCCACAGGGGGTTATGTTCCTATCATTTGCACAATAGTATTGCAATATTACAATTTTTACACTAATAACAATAAATTATCCTTTTACTTTCTTAAAAAAAAGCCAAGCTTTGCCAAGAGTAAAAAAAAAAAAGTGTGCGATGTCTTAGTATCTGCTTAGAGATGTACCTATTACATAGTATCTTTTATCAGACTATCTGCTGCCTTTGAACAACAAAGATTCAACTGATTACTTGACTTTAATCTGTTTAGCAGAAGTACATGTTAATACCAAAGTTATGGTGGAAAACCCCTTCTGATAAGTGAAGTCAGGAGACTTGCATCAAGCTGAGCTAATGCTGCTAACTACCTAACAAAATTAAATGCAGCCAGAGAGGTCATCATGTTACAGGATACACTACAGAGCATAAAGTAAAAAAACTGTCAGTACAACATTAATAAATCAACCTCTTATGTAAAGAAACATCACAGACAGGGAGACTGTACCAGTACAGGAGGAAGAATTAAAAAGTGACAGGTAATACAGTCTATCCTACCTAGAAAGCTGCTCACAGAATGGAGAACTAAAGAGGAAGATAAAACTTAATTGAACCTTAAACAGAAGGTTACTGGAGACAAACCTCTGCTAGGCTCTTAAAATAGTAAAAAGCTGCATAAAGGAAGGGTTAAACACATATTTGTTGTGGCACCAATTTTTTTTCCAACATTACATAGTTCAGTTTCTTCTAGAGAATTGTCCTTCTCCAAAACTCAGAAAGGATGCACATTGTATTGTGCTAAATTTGCCTCAGACTCAAAGCATGTAGAGAAGATGAGCTGGCCAAATTAATTCTCTCTTCCAGCACTTAATTCACATTTCCAAACAGGTGGTCTGGTTGGTTTTAATTTATCGAGGTAATGTATTGACTGACTTCCAAACTTACCCATAAAGCATTCTGCTTACAATTCATTCAAATAGCAAAGATACAACAACATTTTAATATGACACATTTATAGTCAACTATGAAAATAGGATTTCCTTTTTTAAAGGAGACTGCAGATCTACATATATTAAAAAATATACAAAAAATCATTTACTTTATGTTTCTTATTTATCCGGTGCTTTTCTTTTCCTTCTGCAATATCTTCTATCATGTCACTCTCCTCTTCTTCATCACTATCATCTGCATTTTCCAAGAAGTTAAATGTTTCAAGAACATCCCCAGAATTCCTACAGAAATAAAGACATTAACAGAAAATTCATGCTACCTGAAGAGACTTTAGAAGATGAATCAGATTAAGAGCAATTGCTACCTCCCAGAGCTTTAAAAATATCAAAACACAAAATGGTTGGATGAAGTTTCTACAACTGATTCCTTAAAAAAGCACCACTCAGCAGAATCTTTCCTCAGAATGACAACTCTAAAGCAGTTTTACGACATAAATTCATCTTCAATACACTAGATGTTTTCCTATATATATATCTGTATAATACACACATACACATGTACACATGCAATATAAATACATATGTTGTATAATCATGTATAATCATTATAAATACGTCTAATCAACTTCAGTTCAGTTCTGATGATTTGTAGTCAACTACACTCACAGGTGCTCAGTCACTGAAAGTTCAATGTGAACCGAGCAGTACACATCAATGACTAAGTAAAACCTTATGCAGTTCTTATCTCTTCACTTACCTTTTGATTTCCTGTCCCTTTTGTTTTGATGGAGATTCCCCCCCATTGAGGATCTGGTCTAAGTTCTTTGTCTCTACTGAACCATTTGGTTCCGAATTGGAGAGCCCAAGCAAAGACCGGACTCGCTGTGCACGTACATCCAGTATCGTATCTGTGTAACCTACTTCCTGAAGATACCTAGATGCAGCAAGAGAAGGAAAGTACATTTGAGGAAAAGGAAAGAAATGGACATTGACTGTTAAAAATTCATGCCAGCATTATAGAATTATTTATGGAAAAATAGACTCCATTACTATCTATCACATATGGAAAACATTATACTGCTTAAAGCTCAAGACTACACAGTCCTGAAAATTCAACCACTATTTGCCCACCTCAATTATTCTGTTTTATAAAGCAAACTTATGTAGAACTCCTCACACTTCAGGGAAAAATGTGAACACAACAATATTCAGCAATGTTACTTACTGTCTCAGTAACTGTCTGCCTTGCTTCCAGGTCAACTGGCTATTTTGAGGTACTGCGGGAACCTCTGTGTCTTTGGTTTCTTCTGAAAAATACAGTGTCAAAGTTGATTGGGATTGTTTAGGGGTTTCCTGCTCTGTGGGTTTTTTTTTATTTTAAGGTCTCTTATTTATTTATTATTAAAATTTTATTTACAAGATACCAGTGAAGCTACAAGCATTTTTTTTAAAAAAGCTCTCTACATCAGATGCAGTATCTTATGTGGTGGTTAATTTTTTTTTTGTTCTAATTCTTCGATGAAACACCAAGCAAATAATTTAACAGAACAGAATCAGTAAAAAAAACCCTGATCCCTTACATGCAGAAAAGGAACTAGAAAAGTATTTAATTTGTACACAAAAGAAAACCTTGCCCTGGTCAGCTGAAGAAACACTGATAAGAAAACATGCTATAACTCTTTCACAAAGCAGATATGCTTAGTGATCAAATGCAAAAATATAGTTAAAAGAAGAGCAGCAGTGACAAGTATTAGCATTTGGAAAAAACAAGCATGTCAACTTTAATACAAATTCTATCTGTTTATATCAACAATTAAAATCTAGAGCAAATGAACTTTTACTATGAGAGAGATTAGGTAAAAACTAATAGTTTAAGGATTTTAACATCTAGCATGCTGCTTTTAAGTACATATGAAAAATCCCATAAAGCAAGAAATACAAATCGTGATGTCTAGTTTCAACCAGGTATGAAAGTACCCCAAATGTGGCACTTCTAAAGCAGAAGAAAACCAACAGAAAAGCAAATGGGAAGGGGTATAGAAACCTGCAGACTACAAGATAAAGGCACATTACACAAATACAGGCACACCGTGCAACTTTCCTTCACTTCAAGAGAAGCCATGTGCAATTCTGCTTATTAAATAATCCAGTGTTATTATGAAAAATGCTTTCCTTTATCTGCATATTGTGAAGAGCAAAACTGCTATGATTAACTTTATACCTACACTGCAAAATCAGATGCACTCCAGAGTACCAATAAAGATTTAAAAATAAAGTATTATTTTTTTCCTCTTAGGACTTTTTTTTCCTTGATTTAAGATAACAGAAGCTCAACATTTTTTCCAGGCTAATGCAGTGCAATTTTTTTTTTTTCCTCATTCTTTAAAAACTATCATCCTATCAAAGCACAAAAAAAAGCACCAGTATTTCTTATGTTTATTCTGAACTTACACTCTCCATCTAGATGGATGGCACAATGACAAAAATACTAAATCCTTCAAAAAGGTGCATTATATGAAATAATAAGAAGCAGCAGCTACATAAGAAATTGTGTAACCTTAAAGCTCTCTTGGCATTCAGAGCTCATTAAAAAAAAAAAGTCCATTTTTTATTTTCAGATTAAACAATATTTAGCTACTACAAAACCTTTTGCAGACATGTTCTCTATAACACACTTAAGGGGAACTGAGGGTAGACTGAATGTTGCAATAAATTGAACAAGAGCAAATCTAGAACAATGTATAAACAAATTGTAGTAAAACAGGCTATTGTAAAAAAATTACCTGATTCAAAAGTTGGCATTTTCAAGTCACCTTGGTTCAGTTCTGTGCCATATTTTAATTTATGATATTTTGCCCTGAAAAAGTATGAAAATATTTAACAAACTGGCATACAATACTTTTATCAACTCAACATGTTCAACTATTGCAATTTAAAACAACCATACTAATACCATTTATAAAAAGAAAACTGTTGTAGAACCATGCAATCATTCCTGTCTTTCAAGAACATGGTTTGAGATAACCTTCAATTAGCAAATAACTCATAGATGAGAGTTTAGTAAGATCTCCAAGAAAGTGGGTTTTTTCCATGTGTCAAGATATTCAGAGAACCTTTCAAAACCCAGTATGTTTAACTATTTAGCAGAGATTGAACCTTAACTGAACCTTACCTAGTTCCTACCAACTTTAAAGACTACTCTCCAATATGAAAATTCTCAAGAAGACATGTAATGGAACGTGGGTTGGACAAAATCAAGGATTTCCAACAAATCTGAAATGTCTGAGCCACTGCTGCAAAGTTTTTCCAAACTGAAGGTCAATGTTGTCTGATATATTTAATGGTATAGATTTTTTTCTAAACCATGGAAGTTTTTTCTAAACCATGGAAGTTTCTGCTTACCTTGCTCTTAGGAACAGCCTCATTAACAAACTGTCAGTAGGTGGCACTATTGACCCTTTAAGGTCAGAAAAAAAATCCTGCCTTTCATAGCAATTACACTGTAACTGAAAAACTGTAAGGGTCCTGAAGCCTAGGTACTTGTGTGACCTGAATCTGACAGCCAGTTAGAGAGTAATGTTTTTTGGGAATATGTTAATATTTCATCCATGTACTACTAAGCCTGTCTACTCTAGGTGCTCTCCTTTGAACTAAGACAAAACTTTGTTCTAGATTGTAACAGGGCAGCTCTCCAGATAAAGTACATCACAGTACTGTACATTTGGGGTTAAAAAAACACCAGCCAAACAAAATGAAAATAACTAAGACATTGTGAGGTTAAATAAAGCTGATAAAAAGTTTTTGCTCAGTTTATAAGTGAAGTAAATCAAGTACTGTAACTGAAGAAGCCAACCTAAATTTGTTCCATTTAGAGCTGAGGCAAATACTATTTAGAAGGAGCTGTTCCATTTTGGAGCTACAATTTCAAAAGATTAATTTAAATTCTACTTTAATTGTTCATTATAGGAGATAATGATGTATCTTATCTAAAATTATACCAATGACTAGCCATTACAAATAAGCCAAATATTGCTGCATGTAACGAGATCAGTTGTCTTTAATATCACATCTGATGCTCGACTTCACTTTTACACTAAGAAATTAATGTAATTAAATTCCAATAAACTATATATTTGCAGACATCATCCTCTTCATATCATCACACAAACAAGGGTAATTATTACATATCTTAAAAATCACTATGATCCTGTGTTAGTGTTGTTGACAAGTCAGTGAAAATTGTCTCCCACACCACACAGTAACTGAATTCTACAAGAAGCAACTTTTGAATCCTCTGTATATTGACTTGCTATTCTTCTAAGACTGTTTCTATAAGAAACACAAAAGAGGAAAAACTATGCCTTAAGGTGATTTAATTCTCTGCTGCTATTTAACTGTTGAATCCTACCACGTTGTTGCAGGGACAGAAGCAAACTCCAGTCCAAAATCCATGAAGTCAAAACACAGCCAGAGTTTTATTATCCCAGCAAGTCTTATTAACTTAAGCACAACATTATGCTAATGAAGCTGAGAGAGGCTCAGAGCACACAACAGAAGACTCAATGGGTCTGCAAAGTACCATAAAGGAATGTACACTAGCTTCAAATAAATTACTACATAACATATAGCTACTTAAGAACTAACTTTAATCTCAAAAATTGATATTCAAAATATTTGCAATACATTAAAATAATAATCATATTAACTCTCTAAAACATTACAACACCTGTGTATTAACTCTCAAACATTTTAACACCTGGTTCACACAGAGATACACATTAGAAATATCAAACTCTTTTGTAACTATTACTGTCTTTGGTTAATCTTACTCTCCTGTTTCATACCCTTTTTCTGAAAAAAAATCACCATAGTCTTCATTGTCTGAATGAGTTTATTTCTGATTCCTTATAAACTAGTATTTTATTGCATAAAGCTTTTCACAGAGTCAGGGAGTTAGCAACAAGGAGGAGAAAGGGGGCAGAAAGAATCAGGTGCAACAGTGAAAATTGCTATCAACAATTTTCATATCTGAAATTCTCAGAATTTATTTTGCTTTGAGGTTGGTTTCTTTAGTTGTGATTCTTCACTCGCGAGGAACAATGGCAAAAATAACAACATCATCCTGAACTACTAATTCAGGATAATAATGAAGAAACTAATGTACTATCATTACTGGATGAATTACTGACAAGTCAGTACCTGCTTGCTTTCCTTACTCAATCCATCATACTTTTGCAACTAGATCTCCTCAAACTATACTGGACACTTGTAGCAAAAAGCAACAGAAAGCTTCCTTGTTGCCTCCCACACACTCACCAATCAACCCCAGATTTCCAGTTCCTGTTTTTAGCAATCTTCATGGATTCTCTGGCTGGAACTTACACAAAGATTTCCATCTTGAAAAGCATGCAGTGTTAGCTTGTACCCAGAAGCCGTAGGCACTACAGCAACCTACGTGTTTCTTCTGTTGTGCATATGTTTGCAAGTTTCTTGCCCATCAAATGAATTTCAGAATTTCATGGGATATCAAGCTATAAAGGCAGCTGCATTTCAAGAGAATGCAGGAATTAGGTTTCACCAATGCCATCTGGAAATTCTGCCAGTAAGTAGCCAATGCTCACAGCCTTTTGGTGTGCATTTGCAGAAACTCTCTGTGCAGCACACGAGTTTACTGCTGACAAAATCAGTGAAATCTTTTCCTTTCACTTCACAAAGTTACTTCTATGACTCCTTTGATATGCTCAATATTTTTTGCAGGAAGAGTACACACACCCCAACACTTTGCATACTTTTCATCTGCCTTGAATCCAGAATGGTACATTACCTGTGCATGCAACAGTGGTTGGATGCCTTGAGTTACTTTCCATTTCAAGGACAGGGCTGAATAAAGTAACAGATCCTTTCTGCCTAATACTTCAAAGACTTGACATGCCAATATCTACTCAAATTTCTTTATGTACGAGGCACTTATGCACAGTATTAGTTAATAATGTAAAAATACATCAAGATGTAATTACTCTTGGACAGCTAGCTTTACAACATCCTGCTGAAGTCTCACTACACTTTGCTACAATATTTTAAGTTTAGTCCAGCAGGAATGCTGTGATTTTTCCAAATGAAGTAAGGGCTACCCGTTTTGTTGCCCAGTCCTCAAGATGTTTACACTATTGGATCCAGCTACCTTAAAACAAAATTAAATATAAGAATCGAGTCCACTACTGAAAAATATAGGCACAGGACACAATTATTTTCCTAGTATTTTTGTAAATTTTTTGTCAAATGAATAACAAGGCAACAGAAAAACATGTAGTTTTGAAGAATGTTAACCTGCAAGGACTTTTAAAGCATTAAATGAATGCTACAGAAAATACACCTAATGAGACTAGAAATTCTGTCATCTATCACATGAAAAAACAATACTTCAAAATGTAGTATTTTTAAAGGATTACAATCTGCCATAAAATATAGTTTTAATCATGCAACACATAAAAATGGTTGTAGGGAATCAAGAAAACAGTATTTTTCATCCTTTCAAGTTGAATACTATTGAAGAGCAGGTAAACATATAGTAATATTTATTCTTTTTTATTCTTAATACACAATCACCATAACTCGGGAAAGGGAAACTGTCCAATTTGAACTTTCTGTGTTTAAGAAAAGAGTCCAAACAATTTGGACTCGATATAACAAATACAAAAAATTGATACAACTTATTATAGCAGACACAGACATTTATCAGAAAACACAGTAAAAAGATGACTAACTATAAAGTCAGTTTACATAAAGTAATGTAGAATAATTTAGTATACAGTTTACATAACATGATAAAGCTTCTTTTAGACTATAAAGTCTTCCAGGTCAGATAAAAGCTGAACAACTTGTATACCTACCTTTCTTGTTTTAATGCATATTCTAACATTTTTATTCTTCTCACTAAATCTTTCTTCAAATTTTCTTGGCCCTTTCTTTCCCCTTGTAAAAATGCTATCCGAGCCTGAAAACACACACAAAAGAAAAAAAAAAAAAAGATAATGGATTTTATTCCATTCTGTTCCCAAAACAAAGCAATGAAGTCTGGCTTGGAAGGAAAAAAAAAAAAAGGCAAGAAGAAACTGTTTTGCATTAATCACCTCAGTCAGTCATTAACAAAAGTATTTTGCCCTAGAGATCATGTATTATTTTCTGTTCATAAATGTTGGCAGTACTGCCTTGAAATAAAGGTAGTAAAATCAGCACAGTAACTCAACAAGAAGGCACAAGCAGCAATCATATTAAACATTTTAATATACACACACATTTTTGTCCTCATTTTGTTAGCATAAATTCTATTACACATTTTCTTCCAATCCCAAAGTCATATTAAAATAGATACATGGCATGCTTTTAAGCAATTTAGTTTTTAATGCCAGTATACTGAACAGATCAAGAAAAGGTTACATGACTTCAAATACAAAATTTACAACTCCATTATACAGGAAGCAACTATATTTTATGGATTCACATTTTACTACTGAAGACAGATGAAGGTTAGAATATCAAGGGAGACTTTATTTTAGTGTGTTGTTCTGTATGAAGAAAAAGAATGCCTGTAAAAAAAAAAATCAATTACATTATTCACCTAACTTAGAAAGAAGCAATGAAGCTTTCTACTTGCCTGCTAACCTAGCTGATAAATTTAGTAAAACATACAAGCTATCCCAACTAGTGAAAAAGGTCTAGAGGAAAATTTTAAAGTAGCTGGAAATAAAGGTAGTACGTTTGTTGAGAAAAAAAAAAAAGTAGTCTCTTCACTAAAAACAGAAGGGACTTATATTTTGCCTTTTGCAAGCTCGAATCCTAAACAGTTAATGGTATTACTGGATTGGCCATCATTACAGGAAACCACAAACTCATTTGTCCTTATTATGACTTAAAATCGACTGAAGTCATCGGGTAGCTAATTCAAGACAAGATATAATACAAAATTTTCTTGGAATAGTGATTAACAAAAATAGAAAAAGGAGAGTAGAGACCACATTGCTCTGTAGAGCTTAAGATCAACAATACAAATTCATTATAAAGGAAGCACAATAAAAAACCCCAGAGCTATAATCAGCCTTCTTCTATCCTTGAAGACTTTCTAAAGGGAGTGGCTGCATATTTTTACTACTCTCAGTGGTTAGAGCCTAAAACAGTCTAACCAGGAGGATAGCATTCCTGCATTGCTGCTTTCTCAAGACCAAGTGGTATCACACATCAGCCCTGATTTTAGGCTCTGTGGCCTTGATGGTAAACCAAAATAAAAAGGTGTTCTTTACCTTGCATTGGCTAATTAATGATTTAATCAATTAAAATTTAAAATCCTAGTGAGAACAAGGCAGAGTGTTTCAGTTGAGAGTACTTTCATGACAAACTTTTTTTTCATTACAAACCACGTCACTTGGTGAGAAGGTAATGCACAAACAGTGCATGTTAATGCAGAAAGAAAAACAAAGATATTTTTAAATGATTGCACAGGTATTTCAAGACACAAGTTAGAGATCAAGATCCAGAAAGAGCTATTTTAAGCAGTGGGCTCCCAAGAGAACAAAATGGAGGGAGCTGAGCAAATCCAACTATACTCAACTGCAATTATGTTACAGAGTCTAAAAATATACTACAAAACTGACTCAAATAGGAAGTTAACAGCCTTCTGGAGAAAACTACAATTATGCATAACTTACACTCTCAACTCTTCGCAAAACTCAAGTCTTCTGTAATTGATGATCTTCCCTTCTATTAGTCTAATTTCATTGTCCAGCACCCTTTTAAACTATTTGACAAACCTTAGTTGCCAGCTGCAACTGTTGGGCCTTATTTCATTGGACTTTAGTTTGCTGATAATGGAAAGAAAAATAATATAGCTAAGATCATGTACAGAGGGAGGCATCTGCCTCCTAAATGCTCACAGCCAAGCTATTTTCTTCTTCTGGAAATATTTCTGGAGTACTTGGCCAAGCAGAATCAAGTCTCTATATTTATTAAATATTGCCTCATCTCATATTTTTCTATCAGACAGGTTAATAAGCTAAGTGATCTTTAGAATCAACATACCACAGCAATGTCATAAAAATACAAACAAAACAAACCCAAAATGACACTCTGAAAAAAAAAAGAAAGAAAAAATCCCTCCCAAACCCTCTGATGTACAACAATGCTTCTAACAAACTTTACAGTGTCCAAATGTTGAAAAGAAAGACTGTTAAACAAGAACATAACTTAGTAGTTGGGCTTTTGATATTAGTGTCAATATTAGCAGACTTCTTTTAGCATGACCTCCTGTAACTGCTTGTATACACATTTAAACTGATTTTAGGAATTTATTTCTCTTTTTTTCTCCAGTGTTACTGTCACATGGCTGAAGTGTAACAGAAGTTATCTATGCAGAAGTTAAGAGCTTGATCTTTAGAAACATAGAAAGTCTTTAGACTTGAGAAACACTAAATCATCAAGACCCTCAATACAAAACCAATAATAAGTTCACTGTAGATTTGCTGTATCTGTTACTTTAATCAACTTTCTTCCATGAGTGAGGGGTGTCAAACCTATCACGACATACCCAATGACTACAAGCCCTAAAAATTAACACACAATTTCCCAACACTGCCTTCTTTCAAAGGTGGCAAATCTCAGGTTTGATAAAAACAGATTAAACAAACAGATCCGTTTCCCTCAGGGTTGTTGCACTAGCACTCAAAACACAAAGACAAACGCTTAAGAAATGCTCTCTACATAATAAAACCTTTGCAATCCTTAGATATTTCTTTCCTTTGAAAAAGCTCCTGCGACAGCTAGCTTCACTATGACTTAACTACACTGATGATTAAAGATTTACTGGCACTAAAATTGGGAAACAAAATGGCATAGAACAATTTGGTACTCACCTTCCTCCCTCCCAGTTACGAAACAATCCTTTCCATTGTCTTAAACCAATTTGTAGATTCCCCAGCTTAATACTGAGGAGCAATCCTCCTCCTCCTATTTCTGTTCCCTCGCTGTGCTAACTTAGCTGCTTCTGCTGCCACACATTAACTCTACTGAGGAAATCATTCTGTTTATTTTTTACTCTGTTCTGAATTACATCAGTTTCCTGATCCTACTCTGCATAGCCATGGGAGTACTTAGGCTGGCACAGGAGATGCAAACAGGATACTGAAGCATCGTGAAGCTCCTTTCAGTGACAAGGTCTTAGATCGACCTAAACTGACCATGATATCATAACCTGCATGTCTACCAGGGCACAAGAGCTGCAAAAACAAGAGCAGAGAGTCAAATACAAGACAACTCTTATATCTTATGAATTACTAACTCAATCAAAATGTATTTTCAAAAAGTGTACTAGCAAGACCAATTCTCAAGGGGAAGAAAACATGTTTTACAGCACTTACATAAAACACTTGGTCTGAAAGCAAAGATATGGCCTCCCATGGCTTAAAAGGAATCCAGCTGCATTTAGCTGTGTACAGATTCTGTTAGAATATTTTTCCCTCACAGACAGGGCTATGCTTCAGATTCTCAAAACAACCTCAGTCAGGAGCCTATTTTTTTTCAGCATAGATTCCTTCTCTTCTACCAGTCTGTCCATTTTCATATTTACATCATTTTCATAGGTCTCAGAGCTCCACTATCCTCCTACAAAATTCAGTGACACGATAACACTGGGCTCCCTGCACTCCCTGGCCCTCAGCTGTAAATCAGAGTACCACCTCATAAACACTCTCAATTTTATTATAAAGTGAATTCAGGTAGCTCGGAGAAGCAGAGTGACAGATATTTGTATATGTGCAAGGATGCATGAAATAATGCCTGAAAATAGGCAAGATAGTCTACATGGATAAAAAGAATTACTGAACAGCTACTTGAATAGTATGGATCCTACAAAACAGAACTGTCTGAAGTTAAGTAACTACAGAATGCACCTAGAGAAGCAGACAAATAAAAACCGTAACATCTAATACTCTAGACTTTGTAAACTTTATGCTGCTTTAATGGTGCATTGCATTGCAGATGTACATACACTACATTTTGTCTTTTAAATGGTAAGGCATGTAAGACTGTTTAAAGGACTTACACTGTTAAAACACTTTGCTGTACAATTCAGTCAAATTCTAATGGACTTAGCAATAGAGGAGCACACTCAGTAACTAAGCATGTTTTATTTCCATTTCAGTTGTTGACTCTCATGTTCTAGAATTGCATTTAAAAAAAATAATAATTCAACTATGTATGAAGCAATGCCAGCTGCAAAGCTTGTGCTTTGTTTTTCTAAAGTTCATTCAGACTTCTAGAAGGAAGGAAGGAAAGAAAAGCAACAGACTGAAGCAGCTTGAGTACACATCCCCAGCACGCACACAAGAGTATGCTTATCTTACTAGGGCATGTCACAATACTCAAAACAATAATATATTAAAAAAAAAAAATCTACAACAAATAGTTGTTTTAAATGCAAGATCATTACCACACAAAAAGACTAAGCTACACTTGATTTTTCAGATGTTCATTATACCAAAGGTGAAGCAGAAGACTTTTTTAGAAAACTAAAAAATACTGAGGATGTGGAAGATTTGACTCAGAACAGTAATTTAGGAGAGGACCCACCTGTGCCCACCTGTGCAGCTACCCACATTGTAGTTCTCATTCACAAAAGGGAAACTAAGCCTAGAAGCCTTCTCCTTTGGTTTTCAACAGTCTGAAGCTCACTCAGAACATCTGAACTATCATGCACAGAAAAGCATTAAGCATTTAGAAGGGTTTTAGTGTATCCTTACAGACCTTCACTTCAGGAAAAGTGAAGTTATTCTGACCATTATTATCAACCTATTGTAAGCAAACTACTAAAAATGCTCCACACCATAGTGTCAGAGTATCAGCCACTGTCCCTACAAGCCAGCTCTCCTCCCCACACACCTGACAATTTCTGCTGGCACTTTACTTTAGCATCATTAAAGACTCTTCCAGTAGGAAATCTGTGTTTTCCTTCACATGTCAAATGCAAATCAAGAACATCACCACTCTAAGCAGACCCAAGATCCAGCAAATTTTGTCAGAGAGCCATAAAACAGCTATTATTTCTTTAATCAACTGACAGTTAAGAGGAATGCTTGGAGTACCAGCACAGCTCCAAGTTATTATCTACACCAACATCAATAAAATTCTACTGAGAAATTACAATCTTTCATTCAAACATCAAATTGAATGTCATCACTCAAGACAATTCAATGGCCAAGTAAAATATAAACACAAATTAATTTCTTAAGACTTATAAACACTTACTATCCTCCAAAGAGTCTGGACAGCATATTTCAGCCATATTCCTTTAGTGGGTTAAATTATCTATGAAACAAGTTTGAACACAAGCTCCCAAGACCCTGAGGCAGTCATGTTTCTAATAATAATAATTTAAGAAAGCTCTGCAAACAAATGTAAATTTACGTTCTTTTTACAACTATGACAATTTGAAAACATAAGTATCCTTCCTCAAGAAAGTATGTACTTCCTGAAGATCAAGTCACGTAAAATAAAACTAAGAATTCTAGATGTATTTTCTTAACTGATTTGCTACAGGACTTTAATTAGTTTCACTTTTTTTTTTTCTACTAGATGAAATAAGTATATTAGTGTTCATATGCCTTTTACATAAAAAAAGTTAAGAGTAAGTTAAATTATTTTATACATGAACATACAGTCACTTTCGATGGGACCACAGAAAATTGAAAGAACCTGAGTTATGTGGTTTACTCTGCCAACATGTAGACTGGTCAATATCCAAACTCAATATATCTTACATTCATCTCTAGGCAGTGTTTCTTTATAAAACTGCATAGCAGATCTTTACTATAATATTCACAAGCATCCAAGTTTGCTTTTGTTTATGTAAAAAATGGATTTCACACACATTACCAAATGAAGAAAAGCACACAAAGAAAAAAATACAAGCAAGAAACCAAAGTTCATAAGTTTCTTTATCATTTAACACAACAAAGCTTGAGAGTATCTACCTAAACAAATCAGTTTCCTTAACATGCCTTCCACAGGCCTAGTAATTTCACTGTCTTGAGAGTTTTAATAAAGTCAGACAATCTTTCAAAAAAATATTGGTAATAAACAGGACATAAACAACCAGTGTTTCTGCAGACTAAATGCTACATTCCATCTTTGACACCTACAGCAGCCAAAAAATAGTATTTTTTTTCCACAGATTAAAATAAATTATTACTGTTTGATAAGAAATTGAAGTTTTGCAACTTAAAAAGACATTTTCAAAATGCCTGTGCGGGAAAAAAAAAAATCCACAACACAATTGCAACACTAACGTCAAAAGCTGAACTCTTGCCAAAGATATCAGCTATCACCTCTAAGCTCTCACCCTCCCTCAATTAACAAGACTGGATATAGTATTTCCTATGTAAATGTTTTATTTTGGAACATGTTGCACATTATTGCAGTATGAAATGCCTAAGAGAAGCAAAACCCACAAGTGGTACCTTCTATTTGGACCAACTAATGAACACAGATGAGCTTATGGATGAGACAGAGTCCAACCAGGTTTGACAAGCAGCAGCAAAATACACTGTGACCATACATTAGATTATATTTCTACCTGAGAAACAGTGTTGACCATCATACCTATAACATCACAGTATGGCAAGTATTTTTAAGACTTTCAGCATCATCATTAATGTCAGTTTATTCATTAAATGTTCTATGTAAAGTAATACTAAATCCCTAAAAAGTTTTCACTTGAGTCTGAAGTCTCTGAAGTACTATTTTGCCCAGACACAAACTCCTGTAGTTATTTACCCATACCACAATAATGACAGATTAAAAATAAACTCTTGAATGTGCTTGTATCTTCTCTATTACTGAAAAACAGATTTAAGGGTGCTATAGACAGGTCTGCAATACAGAAACACTATGCAGTGGCTGTAACTTACAGCACAAGCAAAACACAGACTAAAGTGTAGTACAACAGCCAGAGAAATTTTAAGAACTTAAAGGAAGGTCAGGATTATTTTGTCAGTCTTAAGAGTTTACACTACAAGGGTTCTTGTACTTTTTGTTCTGATTTTAATTCTTCTGGAACAGCTTCCAACCCTGGACAAGCATATTCAACAACCCCCAACAAACTACTGCACTACTGTATTTTGATACTTGTATTACTGATCCGATTAAGGTCTCTATTTTAGCTAATAGACTAAGAGACCATTTCCTTTCTTAGCAGGAACTCATTGGGTGTATTTCACCTGTTACAGGACAGATAGTGCTGGCTTCCTTTTCATTTAAGACAGCCATTCAATACTGCAAATATGCAAGATTAACCTACAGTATTCCCATGATCAAATTCCTGCTTACTATTGCACTTTTCTCTATAACTGGATTAGAAACACAAAGCCAAAGGAGTGATACTGAAAACAAGCAAACTACACATTTGGTGTGGCTGTAAGTACTTATCTTCAAAGACAGATTTTACTGGAATTTAACTTGGAGGATATGCTTTTGCATAAGCAATATATAGCACTTTTTGTTTCAATCATATAATTAAGAGATTCATGTGTGACTCAAAGTCAAGATGCTGAAGACTTAGTTTATAGAAGTGCAGTTAATAAAAAATGCATCTAGACATTCTCTATGTTCCAGAAGGAAAATGATACCTTCTATCTTCTCTAACAGCATGACTGAAGTGGGGGAACATATAAAAGCTGTTTCTGAACTAACAGTGACGCAAATTAAATTGATTTAAAAGTCAAGAAGATCAATTAAAGCAGTCTGACATTTAGATAGATCACATTCAATTGTGTTACCTTAATACTGAATCAAATGAATGAACACCACAACAAAAGAACACCACACACACAAACACACCCCTCCCCTCTCTAAAGAAAAAATCAGAGAGAAATTCCCTCAGTACCTTATTCCAGGGGTCTAGTTCTTTAATTATGATGTCTTAAGAAAAATCATGGAAAGAACACATTATTTTGAATCCATTTAGACTTTTTCTTTATCTTAATGTAAAAAGGATTCATAAGTTTTCCACTGTACAAAAATTATTTCAGTATGTTTCAAACTTGTTGCCCAATTAATTCCTTTGGATGTTGTACAAAAATTAAACACACACACAAACACCCCATACAACCATAAAAAAGCAGTCACCCAGCTTCATACATATATCTGTCACACTATCTACACTCCCTCACTGGGACAATTTTCTTAAGGTGAAGTTTCAGTTTGCTGTGTCATATCCCTTTAAGTAATTTTCTACTTTAAATAAGAAGCATCTTAATATATCTAAAACCCAGGGAGGCACCCAATAAGCCTACCTCTCAGATTTCTTTTTCATTAGACAGCAAGACTAAATTCTAAATGGATCACTCTTCAAGATGTTATTTCCAGCCCTCAATTTATTTTTATGTCAAATATTCAGCATTCTTTTCAAAATGACTACTAAAGAATGGGACATTATACTGCAATGTTAACTTTGCCAGTTCTGCACAGATCACAAGACAAAAATCACTTCCCAATTTCTATATTTGTAACTCCCACTTATGAAGCCACAGATCATTCAGGGGGTTTATGAATTTCTTTTAGCAGGAAACTCAGAGCAGTGCTGGAGAAAAACAAATCAGTGTGTTTATTTCAGCACAAGTTCATCCTCAGATGTAGTTTCTGGTTCTATCACTGCCATATAGATACATGAGGTAAGTTAATAGATATGTTGTCTACATTTCTCATGGATTCATGAACTTTGCAAATAACATCTTTGAAAACAAAACAAAACAAAATAAATAAAAAAAATTACATACCCTGGCCCATTTAGATCTAAAAATATTCACATAGTCTTTTAAACTGCTGGGCATTTTCTGAAAATTACCTAAGCTAGCTAAAAGGTTTTCTTTCCAGAAGGTCACCACTATCAAGAGGAAGACTGATTATACATTGGTGGTAATACCAAAACACAATATTTTCATTTGAAGATCAAAAATATCTTTACTGACAACATCTGGTGCATTATTCTATGAAGTTACATTGTTCTGCTAGACAGCTAATAATGAAGAGCTGTGTTAAACACTTAATACTAAATAGAGCTGAGAATATGAAACTAATTCTCTATGTTCTTGTTAGCAGTTGTACCACAGAAGAATGGCTTGATTTGGAAGGGACCTTAAAGGTCACCTAGTTCCAACAGCCCTGCCATGGCAGGGACACCTCCCACTAGAACAGGTTTCTCAGAGCCTCATCCAGCCTGCTCTTAAACACTGACAGGGATGAGGTGTCCACAACTTCTCTGAGCAACCTGTTCCAGTGTCTCACCACTCTCCTAATAAAGAGCTTCCTCCTGATGTCTAATCTAAACATATCCTGCTCTAGTTTAAAACCATCTAAACTATTGTAGCACAAGAGCACAGATTTCAGAGTGAAGTTTTATCCTGTGTAGTGTGGCAGGTCCTTACAATCACTATAGAGTGAAAAGTGAAGGAAAAAACAGGGTGGTAAACGCTGTCAAGAAGACACATTCCATTCCCCAAGCCAGGAACATCTATTTATTATTTGGAAATATAGAAGAGGAAAGTGTAATCCACAGCAGACTGTGAACACAGCAATCTGAACTGAGGCTGTTCAATGGTGAACGCTCATGTAAATGTTCATCAGCTGTAGGTCAGTAACACTCATTCCCAAGGAAAGGACAGAAGAAAGCAAAAAAACCACTCAAGTGTTAGAACTAGAATATACAAAATATTCTAATTATAAATACACACACACACACACACACACACACACAAAGTGGTACTCGTATTACAGAGCTTGAAGAGCTTTAAAGGCAATAACAATACTGACAATAACAAAAATACAATCATTCCAATACCACCAAGTTTATTGAAATAAAAGTTATGTAAACCACTAGTAAGACAGGTAAAATACTAGTGTTTATCAAAGTGTTTTAAGGGAGGCATCACAAAGTTGACAAGGAATAGTTATTTTGCATCTTCTAAATGTTAATCTAGCCTCCTGGCACAATTTACATGACTTTATCAGCAAGTTAACACAGCCACTAGTCCTGCCTTCTACCAATTAAACTGTACAAATCTTGTTAAAGCTATGGAACAGCATAGGGCTTATTAAACTTGTAAACATGTTTACATGTTGTCCTGGAATACTTCTGAGAGTTCTCTCCCAAGCAGAATGTTTTGCTTTGTCTCAAGATATACCCCAGGATTCTGTTACTGCACCCAAGGGTCTGGGTATTAAAGCACCTTATGCTCAAAGAAAGCAAACTGCTTCAATTTCAAAATTCTTACATTGCCAATTAATGAGTTAAATTCATCTGGCTTGCTGCCACTTCTTCTTCTCTGCTTTGATATCCTGTGATATCTGAAACACATACAGATGTACTGAAGCTGCCTGCTGTTAAACTTAGTACCAAGCAAAAGACTGTAGTATTCACCTGGAAAATTTTGGTTTCAGATAAAAATTATTTTACATAGAAGCAAACCACAGATTTGAGTTAAATACCAGAATCAAGCATTCTCCAACTTATAGTGATCACTGGTATAAAGCCAAGGGGGGGAAGGGGTGCGTTTGGTTTTTTTATAGAGTGTTATTTGATCACCAATCTCAAATTTGGTAGCAGTTAAGGAGAGACCATATTTTGGGTAAAGAGAAATCAAGGTGAGCAAATGGAAGAAACTTTGAAGCAAGTGACCCATTTAAAAAAAAAAAAAGAATTAGTTAAGAACATCAGGCATTTGGAATTTCTGATGTTCATTATCTGTTTGAGGATTACAGAATCATAGAATGGCTAGGGCTAGAAGGGACCTCCAAAGGTCATCTAGTGCAGTCCTCCTGCAGTGAGCAGGGACACCCTCAACTAGACCAGGCTGCTCAGAGCCTTGGCCAACCTCACCTTGAATTATCTCCAGGGACTCCACCTCCCTGGGGACTCTATTCCACTGTTCTACCACCCTCAAGGTAAAGAAATTCTTAATGATACCTAGCCTAAATCTACTCTAATTTAAACACATTACCCCCCGTCCTTTCACTACAGGCCCTTGTAAACAGTCCCTCTGCAGCCTTCCTGTAGGCCCCCAGCAGGTACTGGAAGGTGGCTACAAAGTCTCTCTGGAGCCTTCTCTTCTCCAGGCTGAACAACCCCAGATCCTTCAGCCTATCCTTGTAGGAGAGGAGTTTCAACCCTCTGATCATCTTTGTGGCCCTCCTCTGGACCACTTCATCAGGTCCATGTCTTTCCTGTGTTGAGGGCTCCAGAACTGGATGCAATACTCCAGGTGAGGTCTCACCAGAG
>JANHGL010017746.1:0-14065 GCA_024611195.1 Ceyx melanurus | reverse complement strand
ACCTCCCGCCTCCCAAGGGGCTGAGGGCTGAGGTACCGTGACACCCCCCCCCAAACCTCCACCCCCCGATGAGCACCTCGATGGCTCCCTGTGGCCAAAGCTCTCTGGCTGCCGGGGAGAGGTCCAGCCGCCTTCTGACGGTTGTAACCGCCCCGTCCAGCACCGGGAGCCCACCCGGCAGCCGGTCCCACCGCGGGGGCAGGGGCAGCGGCCACAGGAGCTGCTGGAGACCCATGAGCGCCACGTGGCCGAAATCCGGGCCAGGACCCAGCAGCTGGAGCGGCAGAGAGAGAGTAGGTCCTGGCAGGGCCTGTGGCGTGATGGGCACCTGTGGGATGCAGCAAAGCCCAGTGTGCAGGGCTATGGAGGACTGTGCTGGGCTCTCCTGTGACCCCCCTCGCCATCCAACAGGGCTGTGCCAGAAGCTGGAGGGACTGGAGAGAAGGGCAGCTGTGCCCCCGCACACCGAGCAGGGGGAACAGAAGCCGAGCCAGGCTCCAGAGGCCCTGCAGGACCAGGCTGGCCAGCTGCAGGCAGGGCATGGCAGGTGAGCCCCATGGGGGGGGTGGTGGTGGGGTATTGGCAGGGCTTTGCACCCCTCTGTGGGGGGTGGGGTGCCCAGGGAGTGGTCCTTGGCCCTGCATTGCCCTGTTTGCCCCTTTCCTCCCCAGGGCTGCCCTCCTCCTGGACACCCTCCTGCCAGCCACTGGGCCACTGGCTGATGAGGCCAGGTGAGGGGCTGGGGGGGGCTGGCAGAGCCGTGCCCAGCCACAGGTGTGGCTGAGGCCAGGCTGTGGCAGGGCACTGTGGCTGTCCTACCTGGATGCTGGCGGGCACGACCCTGCCATCCTGGACCAGCTCCTCCAGCTCCAGGTGCAGGCCACAGTGCTGGAGAAAGGACCCTCAGGGCTGCACAGAGGCAAGAAGCTGGGTAAGTCCCAAGCCCATACCCCAGCAAGGACTCTGGCTCCCCAGCGGGCAGCTAAGGCCCCCCCAGGGGTGCTGGCAGAGCCCCCTGGCACTCGGGGCCTGGAGGAGGCCCTGCTGGCCCTGGAGCTGGACAACCGGCAGCTGGCAGAGGAGCTCCTGGCACTGAGGATCCGGGGCAAGCAGAGAGCTGCTGCTGGTAGGTGGGGGGTCCCAGGCCCAGGGCAGCTCCCAGCTGCACCCCTACTCCTTGCTTGCTTTTGGGGTTACTGCTGTTTGAGTCCCTGGGCTACCAACGGGGGGGGGCTTCAACTGCCCATCCTGGGGTGGAGGAGGGGTCTCTGCGCTTGGGCAGCCTGGCACAGGGACAGTGCCAGGGTGGGGAGCAACATACCCTTAGATACTGGGAAGGAGAAAGTCACAGCAGCAGCAGGAATGGGATCTGCAGTGACCCTGGCATCCTCTGGCATCCAGCAGTGGGATGCCAAAGGAAAGGGCTACCTGGTGGTGGGGGAGTGTAACCCCCCTGTGCCGAACTCCTGTCCTCCAGGCTCACAGGTGGCCCAGCAGCAGGCAGAGGAGCTGGGCAGGCTCCGGACAGAGGTGGGGATGCTACGATGCCACGCAGAGAGGATGGGGTCACGGGTGCCCACTGCCATCCTGCCACCCCCTGTGGCCCCCCTGCTCCTGCCAGCCCTGGCTGCACCAGAGCATTTGACAGTGAGAGCCTTGTCCTGGGGCAGTGTCCAGGTCTCCGGGAGGGGGAGGGGTGATGGAGGTGTGAGCTCGGGGCTGTGATCTGAGAACTCTTCCCCTGGCTGCAGCTGGGGACAGAGGTGTCCCATGGAACCAGCCCCAGCAGGGCAGGACATGCCCCCAGGTGCCAACCCAGGGGTATGACCCATTCTCTGTGCAGCCAATGCCACGTGGGGCAGGGGGTGGTTGGGCAGTTCCTGATGCTGAGACCCCCCCCACCTTGTTAACACCACTTCTTTCCCAGGAGACCCCTGGGCCCATACTGGGGCCAGGCAGCACCCTAGTGCCCAGCAACCCCTATGTCCCCTCTATCCTCACCCCCTTTATGGCCCTGGAAGACCCTCCTCCTGCTCAGGAGCCTCTGGGGTAGCACAACCCCCCAGGTGAGGTGGGAAGGGGACACTGACCCTGCATACAGCAGCCACCTGAGGCTTGAAGGGCCCGGGGAAGGGATGGAAAAAATGTGTTTGAGCTGCCGGGAGAGGGAGTGAGAGGAGCTGTATGTAGAAGGAGCAGAGCAGGGGGGGAGAAACAGGAGGGGCTGTTCCTGGGAGCAAGAGGCTCAGGGCATTGAGTGCAGCAGCCAGCCCAGGCTGAGAGGGGAGAGGCAGCAAAGGCAGCAGCCAGAACCCCTCTGGTCCAGCCTCCACCTGGTGCCCCCCAGAGGATGAGTTACTGCAGGAGAGGGCAGTGAGGGGGGGCACAAAGCACAACCCCTCATTTTCCCTCTTTCTACAGCTCCTTGCAGCACCTTTCTAGGTGAAGTTGGACAAGAGGCAGTCACAGCTCAGTCCTGGGCAGCAGCCCCTCCTGGAGCTCTGCTGCTAGTTAATAAAGAGCTTTAGCCTGGTGCTCTTCTCTTCTTTTTCATGTACACACACTCTAGTTGTCCCAGACCAGCCTCCCACCCCCAGCTGAGCGCACAGGGTGAGGGTGGAGCCACAGGCCCCCAGAGCCATCCTCTGCTCTGTGCCCCAAGGGTACAGGTGAGGCTGAGGAGAGCCTGGCACAGCCCAGCTCTTACCAGCCCTCCCGAGCTTGCTGAGGCTGCTGCAGGCCCAGGGACAATCCAGACAAGGCCCCTTTGCTTACAATCTTTATTGAAGTCATACAAAAGTTGCCAAAAAGTGAAAAAATACACTATATACAAAACCATTGTCCTTGGAAGGAGAGGAGTGTCCGAGGTTAAAGAATTATCATACTGTGCTTTCCACTGCAGCCCCTGCTTCTGCCTGTGGCCTTTTCTCTGCCTACAAGAGAAGGGTTTGATTTTAGAGACCAGACACAGCCTTACAGCCCCAGTCCCTGCAGCACTGAAAAGGTGCTGGCCTTTCCAGTCTTTTCTTGTGCTTTGCTGGGCTCCAGAGCCCCTCCTACTCTCCATTATCAATATGAATCCCTGGATGAGCTGTTAAATCAAAGCCCAGGAGCATTAAACACTTGGGGAAAGGTCCTGGGCTGTACTTCAGCCCAACTTAAAACACCCAGAACACGTTCCTGTCCCACCCCCCAGGTACAAGTCTCCACAGCTAGTGTTTCTCCAGTGTGGGACACCAAGGGACACCATGCATTTGCCACAGGGGGAATACTCCATCTCCTGGGGGAAGCCCTGTGGAGAGCAGCAGGCAAGCAAACCAGCTCCTGGAGGAGTAACTGCTGCACAAGTCACACTGTCACTAGACTGTGCCTGAGCAGAGGGGAGGGAAACGAGGGGGGAAAAAAAATAAATAAAATCACAGCCCAGGGTCCTGCCTCAGCTGCCCACCTCCTCTTCCATCTTTTCTGCAACCTCATTTCCACGGGGGGCAGCTTCACCACCACCACCATTGACAGCTGGCTCTGCTTTAGGTTTCTTGGCTTCATTGTCTCCCTGTGGAGCATCCTCCTCTGGTTTCCTCTGAGGACAAAATTAATTTGTACAAAGTGAAGACCAGAAAAGTTTAAGTAGTTACTGGTTTTCCTTAGCAAGGTAACATCTAAGTGTCATTGCCCACCATCTATTCCACTTCCACTGGCCAGACAGGCTGAGATTCAGACCAAGCTCTGGAACAGAGGGCTTAACCACAAAGGGTTTCCAGTAAGGCACCAGTAGCTCTACTGAATTCTCCTTATAGCTTGGCAAGGGAACAGGTCAGGGGGTAGGCAGGGTATCTGTGACACCTGAATCACCTCTGAAGCAGATCAACTTCAACTGAAATAGGCCCAATGAACACAGGCCAGGCTGTGCCACAGCAGCAAACAAAACAAACTGAGGTGCTGTAGGGGATCACTTTAGTTCTATCAGCAAACAGTTCTAGGAAAAAACGAATATTCTGAGCAGTAGGTTCCTTAGGGGTCCATCTTTAAGGGCAGTTACCACCACCAGAATGGCTTTGCTATTCCCTGAAGTCCAATTCTCCATTTCCACTTGGAAAGAAGGGAACCCACCTCAGCCTGGTTGCTCACCCTCTTCTCATCTGTAGGGCACCCTGACAGCAGAGGGCACTTGTTCAGAGCTCCCCCAGAAGCCACCCAACAGCTCTGAAGTTAAAGCAGTGTGGGTCAGGCAGGGTGCTGAGCCTTTAACTGCTGGTTCCTGGAGGCCAGATGGTTCCCAGACTGGCTCCCAGTGGAAAGGAGTTTCTGGTTTTACTTTGAGAGTGGGGTTTTTTCCACTAATGAACTAGGTTTTAAATAAAAAGCTTCAAGCCAAGAAATCCCCATTGTACAGAGCAAGCCACTGGTACTTCTAACAAAACTAAATTTCTGGACTCACCTTTTTCCTGACTAGGTGGGAGATGTCTGTGACACACTGAGATGCACCATCAGCTGCTTTCCTTACAGGAATCTGTTACAAGACAGACACCAACACATGAATAACAGCCAACAGCAATCCTTAGGGGAGACAGGAGTAATTAGCATAATGATTAACAACATCCATCTTAACTTACTGTTGAGACAGACCCACTGTCTTCACTTTGTGCAAAGCCAGATGTAGTTCCAACCTGAAGAGAAGCAGAAGGGTGAACAAGTTCTGGTGAGACTAGATGTTAGTTCAGAAAGGCAGAACACAACTCCAGCACCTCACCACTGCACCCCACACTTAAGACACCTCCCACCTACAGCAGGTTGCCCAAGGCCTCATCCGACCTGCCCTTGAACACCTCCAAGGAGGAGCATCCACACCCCCTCTGGAAAACCTATTTCAAGAGTCTCACCACCCTGTACTGAAGAACTGTTTCCCAAGATCCAATCTAATCCTGTTTTCCCTCAGTTTAAAACCATTTCCCCTCATCCTGTAGCTGGACACTCTTGTGCAGAGCCCCTCTACAGCCTCCCTGGAGGGTACCTTCAGGAATTGGAAGGCAGTTGAAAGGTCCCCCCAGAGTCTTCTCCAGGCTGAACAATCCCAGCTCCTTCAGCCCATACCCACAGCAGAGCTGCTCCAGCCCCTGGATCATCTTTGTGGCCTCCCCTGGAGTCACTGCCACAGGTCTCTGTCCCCATTATGGTGGGGACACCAGAACTGGACAGTATTTGAGGTGGGGTCTCATGCAGGACAGATGCCACAGTCCATTCTCATTTCACTGACCACTCTCCATCTCCATTAAATGGCTATGGAAACCCATCAAACTCCAGTTTAAACTGGAACAACCACCATGTTTACTAAATATCCCCTCTCTGGATGTCATCTGCCTGTTTCTTCCTCACAATCCCAGCCCCTAACACTGGGAGCAGCCAAGAGCCCCCAGGCCTGCAGTCAGAGCTCCTCCCATTGCCCATTTACTGGGTTTCCCTGGAAGAAGGTTTGGTTAGAAGGACACACTGACCAGAGTGGCTTTCAGGGCCAGCTCAGCTACTCTTGCACTCTTCTGAGACTCCTTGGAATCTTCTATCTTTTCTTTTATTTCAGGGAGCAGTCCCTTCAGCTCTTCAATCTCCTTCTCATCCTCGGGAGAGCCGCTTCCCGCCTTCTTGATCCTCTCCATCAGCATTGCTGGGGTGGGACAGTTATCATGGCAAAGAGCCCCCCAGAGGGGCTCCAGCTACCACATCCTAGAGGCAGTTAGCTGTTCACACACCAGTTTCCCCAGCTCCGATACCAGTGCAGCCCAGCACTGCTTGCAGAGCAGCAAACCCACTCAGAGCGGGTTGCTGAGCACCCCTAACCACCCGTGGGGCTGTGGCTGGTGAGAGCTCTGCCCAGTGACTGCCAGGCTCAGAAACCCACTCACCCATCCTCTTGTCAATGACCTCCACAGACTTGCCAAACTGCAGCACAGCCTCCTCAAACTGGCTGTTGTAGTGGAAGGCCAGGGCCAGCTGGTAGTGGCTCTCAGCCAGCAGCCGGTCGTGATCCTCCAGGTACTTCTGCTGCAGGGCCAGGCAGGCCTGGAATTCCTCTATGGCCTGGCTGTAGTTTTCTGCAGGAGAAAGCAGCAGGGTCTTAGCAGAGCTGCCTCACCCCAACAAGCCAGAGCTACAACCCTGTCAGTTACTCAGGATATTATTACACTTTAGTCTGGAAACAGACCCAGCTGGGAACACAGCAGCAGCTGGGGACAGTGACAAGCTGCTTTCAGGTGACCCCAGAACAACTCTGCCTCCCCCACCTCAAAGGTCCCATCCAGTTCCTCCAGCTAGGTGTCTATTTACAGCAGCCAGGTCAAAGCCAGGCACCAAACCCTTGCTACTCCACCTGCTATCAAACCAAACTGTACACAACTGCTGTCTCTAGAGCCAAGGACAGTCCCCTGCTACCTCCCAACCAAGCTCTCCACTGGAGGTATTTCCAGGGACATCAAAGCACCCTCATTTTCTAGCCCTGGTCCAGAAATCTGTCACATTATTTCCAGTGCTTGCCACAGAGGAAAAATTACACTCCACTTGGGTTGGACAAGATTAGAACATTTCCAAGTGAAGGGCAAAGATAAGAAATGAGAAGGAACAAACCTGAGGCTGCTTCCCACTCTCTGCTGCATGACACAGAGCCCTTCCTGACTGGACCCTAGGATTTGAGTCTAAGAATCAAACCTTTTGCATTCAGTCTGGAAGTGGCAGAGTTCTGACACCTCCTGCTGTGCTCAGTGTCTCACTAACAGGGAAAGGTGTTTGAGGCTGCCCAGACCTTGCCTACAAGGCAAAACAAAAGGTGGGTTTGGTCCGACAACAACTGAAAGTTCCCTTCACTGTTTGGAAACACTGACTGTCCTGCTCAGGGCACCAACCCCTCCATCCATGGATTCCAAAGCTCTGCACATCAGCTGAGCTCGTTTCTTTTCCCCTGAACAGCCCTGACTTGCCTCTGCTAGAGCAGAGAATACAGATGGAGAGAAAGGGGAGCTGAATACTCAGTAAAGGAGAATGAGGATCACTTACCAGATTCCACACTAACTTCTCCCAGCTTTAGATGGGCCTGGGCTGCATGGAGCTGGGCTTCTTTTGTTTCTTGTCTGAACCAAGACAGAAAGCAGCTGTCAGACCCTGCTCAGACCACACACCACTCCCCAGGGGCTTCTGCTACCCTGCAGGGTTCTCTGGCACACATCCAGAGTGGGACTGAAGTCTTTACCTCTTGTAGATGACTTTGGCCAGCTCCAGCATGTCCCAGGCTAGCTCAAGATTTCCTATTTCATCCTCCTCACTTTCCTGTAAAGACTAGAAGCACATTAAAGGTTGACTTGGTTACATCTCACATCAAACACCACCAGGTTTCTAAGCAGTGTTGTCAAGGAATTAATTTAAGAGGCAGTTACCCACAAGAACATGCAGCAGAGGTTACAGCACCAGTCAAGGCTGGGCCTGCACTGCAGTGCAACATCACTTCATACTGTTAATTGATCCACTCTTCATTCTTTTTCCAGAACCACACAGTACCAGCACCAATATTACCCAGAGAATAAGATTCATTTCAGATGCCATTTAGATGAACCATAAGCTAAATAAAGGATTTGATGTTCTTTTTAAATTATCTTTTGAACTCTGAGGAAGACACAGATACTCTGCTCCAGGCAGCTGTCCAAGATGTTTGTACCATTCCTGTTCACTTCAGCTTTTTCCAGGTGTTTTAGCTACCACAGCCCAGATTTAGGCAGCACCACACTTCCCACTCATCCCCATCCTGACCATGGCTGCTGGGCTGTTACATCATAATTAAACAGACAAATCAGCAGAGACTGTTGGAAGTAACTGATCTTAGGGAGAAGCCAAAGCAGCTCTGCCACCTGCTCTGCATCCCCAGGCAGCTCTGCTCAGCAGTAGCCTGGGAGCAGAACTCCCAGTGTGGTTGAACAAGCCCAACTTAGAGCAGAGCAGGGTCCCACCAGGCAGAACACACACACCACTGCCCTTCCATGGGCAAGGCTGGGTTTCAAAGACAGGACTAAATAGAACACAAGTGAGCTTTAAGGACAGCCACGGCACAGACCATACTACACTCTCCACAAGCACATAGCTCAGCAGCTCACCTTGTCCTCCACTGTCAGTTCATTCTCCTTGTCATCCTCAGCTTTATCATTTTCTTTATCTTCCTCTTCAGATTCTTCTGTTTCTACAAGGAAAGCAGATGAATGAGGACACTTGTTGGCACTGCTCTTGCTTCACAGGGTGTCAGGCAGAATCCAACACAATCCAGCCCTTATCCTTCAGGTGATGAGTGTGGTGCAGGAGCAGAAACAAACTCACAGCAGCAGCCATCTTGCTGGAAGGGGGACATTGGACACTAAAGCAGTTTCAGGCTACTTTAGGCCTTGCTCTAAGTTTAACCTCACACTACCCAGAACAGAAACACATAGAATTTGGTTCCCACAGTGCACTGTGAGCTGCCCCAGAAGCCAAGGGATCCTGAGCAGCCTTGGAGGTACTGGTCAGACACTGGGCTTCATGGCACAGTCAGCATTTCCAGCAAGACAGCTGCCAAGCTGTGTACAGAACTGGATCAGGTCTCTCATGTCAGGCACTGAGTGGCAATGTTATTCATGAGCCTGCTGTTGTGCAGCACTGTTTGACTTCTGGGAGTGTTGCACAACCTACCTACCAGTAGAAACCACTGGAAGGTGTGCAGTGAAGGAGGCAGTAAGCAGAGCACTGGCTGACATCCACATTACATGTGCACACTTAATGCCTCCATCATGACCACTGACTAGTTCCAGAATAACAGGAGATTTAGGGGATGGAGAGAACCCCTGAGCTCATGAACCCCCACAACACCAGAGGGCTCATGAACCAGAGGGCCAAGCCTGTAAGCTTGAGCAAAGCTAAAACAGAAGAGATATGTCAGGAGCTAAATTTTAAGTAGTGGGAGGTAATCTGGAATGACAGCACAAGACCAGGATGGTCAGGAGTATCCTCACTCTGATGGAGCTGGGGGAAAAAAAGCAGCAGTATGTGGATGTGAAGCAGCCTTCAGAGGAGGATGAGGAGCTATGGGGAAACACTCTTAGCTCATGCTCAGTCACCCTCTGTCCAGGCGGACATTTCTGGCAGCTGCTCCACCACTGTGCTCAGGACAAAACCTTTCCGTGTCCAAACCTATTTGGTTTATTTGCCACTCCAAAAATAAGACTCTTCCCATGAAGCTGAGTTACTGACATGCAAAGTTTCAACTACCAGCCCAATGAACATGTCCATCAGGAAGCATTGGCCCAGGACCATATTACTAACAGGCCAAAGTGTCCAAGTTCCACTAGGTTACTTTAACATAACCCTAAAAACAGCTACAATGAAGCAGAGAAGCAGAATAGCAGAAAGAGCTCAATAGCTGGAAGACTCCACCAGGCAGCAGCAATAAGCCTTCAGGTTCCAGAGCAAATTCAGTTTAGATTTGCCAATCAAATTCTCAATTACCCCCAGAAAAGCCCAAATGGGGTTTCCCCCCACCAAGCAGATGTACCATTTGTTGTGCATTCAGCTGTTCCTTTTTCTGCTCCACTGTTTTAAAATACAATAGTTATAACCAGAGGCAACTTGTGCTTCAAGTTATTTGGAGGTTAGTGCAATAAACCCAGATGCATGCAAGTGACCATCCATTCAGTATTCTCCACCAGCACAGCCACTTCATTTCTCAGGGCTGCCAGATTGCTCTCAAGTGAGGATTTGCTCTGCAGTTAGTCAAGCGTTAGTTTAGAGCATCTGAGACTATTCACTGCTCCTTGGAACTTGAGATGGATGTAAAATCCCTCAGGAGCCCTTTACTGTGCCTTCCCCTTATTCTAAAGGCAAACAGAAAATTCTGAATGGAACACTTTACCCATTGTTAGCAAAATCCATCCACCCACAAGTACTTTTCTCCTCTCACTGTTACCTTCTCCCTCTTCCATCAGGTCATCTTTCTCTTCTTTCTCTACCTTAGCACCTTCACCCTCTTCCATCAGGTCATCTTTATTTTCCTCTTTCTCTACCTTAGAAGCTACTTCAGCCTTTTCCTCCACATCATTAGATGGCTCTTTGCCCTCCACGGGCACAGGCTCCTTTGAGGACTCTGTCTCTTTGGATTCATCTGGTTTCTCTTCTGTAGCTGTCTCTACTGGCTCTTGTTTCTCCTCCACCTTCTGTTTAGTTGCTTCCCCTTCCCCTTCTGCAGCTTCTTTCTGCTCCACAGCAACTGCTGCCTGCACTTCTGCTGCTGCCTTCTCTTCCACAGCTGCCTCTGCCTGCCCTTCTACAGCCTCTCCCTTCTCCACAGCTGCCTCTTTTCCTGTTGCATCTGCTGTCTGCTCTCCCACCTCTCCCTTCTCTTCCACAGCTGCTTCTGCAGCTTCAGCCTCTTCCAAAGCTGCCTTTGCCCCTTTGTCAGACACTTCTGTTGGTCTCTCCTTCTCCTCTGTTGTCTCTGCTACCTTGTCTTCAGGCACCATCTTCTGCTCTTTTTCTACCACCTTCTCTTCCACAGCTGCCTCTTCTTCTGTAGCCTCCTTTTCCACAGCTGCCTCCTGCTTCTGCTCTTCTGAACATACTTTTTCCACAGGAGTCTCTGTCTTCTCTGCAGCCTCTTCAGGCTTTACATCCTTGTCAGCAATCACCTCTGCTGGTTTTTCTTCTGGGATCTCTTCCATTTCAACATCTTCCTCTTTGACTTCCTTCTTGGACAGTACCAGAGACTCTTCTCCAGCTTTTTTTGCCTCTTCTTTTTCCCCCATGGCGTTATAAACCTGTTCTCTCAACTCCTCCCTTGTATCTTCTACATGATTGAGGAAGCATAAACATTTCTCCGAGTTTAGTGATAAAGACATTAACGGGCCCTGACAACACCACCCTCAGCACCTTGGTTTGTCATCAAGACGCTCCTCAGAGCTCCCTTCTCCAAATGACAAGGGCTTGGGACACAACCAACATGGCAAGTGAAAGGAAGCACCCCCCCTTCCCCAGGCTGCACTAGTGCAAGCGGCCGCTCAAGCAGGGGCAGTCTGGCGCAGTAGCTCTGGGCTTTTAGTCACAGCTAAGCAAGAGGTGCCAGTGTTTTCATAGTCTGGATTGACAGGAATGCCTGTTTGCTGTCCAGCTGCAGGTAGCAGAAACCAGCTACTGTTCCTGGACTCTTGACAGTGACTCAGACCTGTCTGCTACACACACAGTGCTGCTGACAAGGTTACAGAGCAGCTGAGTCGACTGTGAGGTTTGAATGCAGCACCGAGGACCAGGACACCTGGTGAAGTGACCAGGTCCTCAGAGGTTTGAGGTTTTGTTCAATCTTTTAAGCAAGATTAGAAGAACAAAAACAAAAGTCCACTCGGGCTGCCAAGACCTGCAGCAGAACAATCCAGACTACCCAATGATGGGCTGAATTTGGGGTGCTTAGACAAGAGAACACAGCCTGGTGCCTCCACAGCACAGCAGAGACCTTTACATACCATCACCAGCTGGCAGGGCAGGATCATCTTCAGCTTTTTCTCCTTCCTCTTCAACCTGCACCCCTTCTAAGGCATTTCCCAGCACACCATTTTCCATTCTAAAGGTAACAAAAGGTCTGTTATCCCTCAGCTCTCATAACCATTTCAACTGCAGAGGCTGCAAGGCCACAGCCCAGCCCATCCCACCCCGTGCAGCCCTCTGTCCATGGAGTTCTGGGGCACCCGTGATGCCCCATGATGACCTCATGCCAGGCAGACTCAGTCAGATGAGGAACAGTTAGTGTACCTTGCCAACTCCAGGAGAGACTTTCCATAGTAAAAAAAAGCTTCTGCACACTCATCCGCTGTCTCACCATATTTTTTACCCCTATGAAAGTAAGGGAGAATTATTTGCCCCTTTAGAATCTGATACACAAACTTCAAAACTACAAATTCCTGGAGAGGAAGAATCAGTTCCTTGCACCAAACAAATAATGAGTGTTCTTTCCTCTCACTTAACTAGATGTGGCTCTCAAGCATCCAACAAAACCAGTTAATCTAAAACCCAGAGGTGTCATCCTCAGAGGCTGACCAAGACTAGCAGGTAACACTACCCTCTTATTTTCATATTAACATCTTATTTACTAGTAAATGGTTCTGATAAACTCATTTTTCCCCCTTAGGGAGCTGCACTGGCAATAACTATCACAAAAGCTCCCCAGATTACACACCAAATACACTGTTGCCCAACACTCAGGTTGTCCTGTCCTTGGGTGTATTATAAATACAGCAGCATGTGCCAGGAAAAACCATCTGTCCCTCATAAGCCACATCAGGATAGTCAAGCCGAACACCAAGCCCATCAAAAACACACAAACTATTTTACTACTCACAGTAAACTTGCAGCTTCCTGGAAAGCATTAACAGCAGCTGGAATATTTCCCATTACCAAGTGTTTCTGTCCTAAACCCAAGAGTTTCTTTGATTCTCCATCCACATCCATACTGGAGAGAGAGGGAAAACAAAACCCACGAGGATTCTGTTAGTTTCCATAGCAATTTCCATCCAGCTTTCACAATGCAGTCAGCTTTAGAGACAAATGAGCTGGGTGCATTACACTGGCTGGAACTACCAGGAAGAGGGGAGTTTGTTTTGATTTGATTAAACCTGGACCAGCTTTTAGTTATGACCATGAGCAGATGGGTTAATTTTACCCAACTGCTGCAAAAATCAGGTGTAAGAAGCTGTTATGATAAAGGATGTTAAAGAATATACTTTAAGAGCAACACTCCATAGGTACCATAGCATTTCACCAGATTCTGATGCTAGATAAAGCAAGAAAAACTAGAATAATTTCAAGTTACGACCTCTCAAAGCACAGCAAGATGCATTTCAGAATGCTAGATCCAAGTCTGTTTCATTTCAGTGCACCTCATGCAGCTCTATCCCAGTCCAGTACCTCAGACTGGGATAAAAGCATCTCAGCAGTGTCTATTAATGTTAAGGGCAGTGTAGGGAGGATGGAGCCAGACTCTGCTCAGTGTCATCCAGTGACAGGACAAGAGACAATGGGAGTCAGTTGGAGCACAAGAGGTTTGGGGTAAACACAAGGAAAAACTTTCCTAGTGAGGGTGACAGAGCCTGGAGCAGGTTGCCCAGGAGAGCTGCATTGCCTCCTTCTCTGGAGACATTCCAAGCCCACCTGGATCTGCTCCTGAGTGACCTGGTCTAGGTGACCCTGCTCAGGCAGGGGGGTTGGACTAAATGATCTTTCAAGGGCCCTTCTAACCCCAACATCCTGATTCTATGAAACGTTGCTGCAGGCAGAGGAGTAACTGCTGCACAAGTCACACTATCAGCACTCAGATTAAGCACTTCCTAAACAACAGCTGGTATTTATGCATTTGCTAGGCCTTGAAAGAACTGTATTGCACTGGGTTTGTGCAGACTGATGGTGAGCAGAAGTTTTCAGTATTTACAGCCCCTACAACAGTTGAACTTCAAGCCTAACTCTGAAGGGTGACCTTTCTCTTTCACTTAATAACCCCCAGAATTCACAATTCTTTAGTGACTGACAACCCCACCTCCCATCTCACCTGTCTGTCTTGTCTGTAGATGTGGAAGGAGCTGCCAGTTCTTCTTCCATCCTGCAAACAGAAGAGTGCAGCAGCATTTATAGCAGGCCACCCATTTCATGGCAGCAGCAGAGCTGCTCCAGAGCCAGGAGCAGCACTTTTGCCCCCAGCCCAGCTCCAGGGCTGGCCCCTGCAGAGACCCAGGAGCTCCAGCTTTGTCTGGTGTGTGACTCAAGCAGAGGGGCTCAGGCTGGATCGAACTAAGCCCAGCCAGCGCGTCTGCTACCTGAAAACCAGGCCCCTCGACCCCTGCCCGACAGCCCCTACCCGAGGGCCAACTCCCCTGGCCACACGAGCTGAAGCCGGGTGCTTGGCCCCGCGTTTCCAGCCAGCAAAACAGGGATGTGCCCTCTGCGTGTGCGGTGGGGGGAGAGGGTGACTCCTGGACAATTTTCTAACCATCCTCCTCCTCATAAATTGTTTCATTTATCTTTTGTTTTA
>JANHGL010017745.1:22359-44287 GCA_024611195.1 Ceyx melanurus | reverse complement strand
TATTCTATATTATTTATATATTTATATAAATAATAAGTATTTATTATTAATAAGAAATATTATCTATTTATTCCGTGGACAGTTTCTCCTTTGGAAATTAACTTTATTCCTTAACAAGTAAAACATTTCTTCAATTACATTTAACTTGCCAGATTTCTCAGCTCAGGATAAATCAGTATGACTTAATAATCTTTACAGTCTCTAGTCTAAGTGGCCCATCAAGTATTTTAGCTATTGTTGCAGTTTATTCTTCAATATGTGGTCAAGTGTGTAACAGATCTTTCCATTTCAATGCATTGGGATTGGTTGTTTGGGGTTTTTTTTCCATAAAATGAAAAAAAAATCTTCCATAAGTGTAGCCCAAGATTGTGATGTTCTAATAGTTACCTTCTCTGGGTCATTGCAATTTGATTGAAAAATAACTGGGGTGGCTGTACCTGCAAAGAACTAGTTCAAACACAGTTATGGAGTTTATTTTTTTTATTTTTTTTATTTTTTTGCTGTGTACTATAACATGGGATTTGAGAGGCCTGCATACACTTAGATTCTGGTGACAGGCTTCTGAATGAGTTTATTTAATATACTTCCACTTCAGTTTGAGACAGCATCAGGCAGATTCTGTCAAAAATAAGACATAAGAAGTCTGTAGAAAAAGAAGAAGAGAAGCTGGAATGTTGCATCCCTTTGTTCCTTGGCTGTTTTGAGAGGTGAGAACCCTACCCTGCTGAACATGGTGTTGATGGAAGAAAACCTTTAGCTTTTTTAGGTGCACTTGTAGTCTGTTCTGTTCCCAACTACAATTCTTCAGACTGATGAATTAAATAAAAAATGTAGTAAAATTTAGAAAAAAAATAGTAAAAATATAGCTGAAATATAAATTGGAATGCATCTCCTCACTTTATTCTAAGAGTGTAAAGCTTAATGAGGATTTCTAATAATAAAATCACAATCAGTGTCCATGAAGATTGCCACAGACCTACTGTGTGATGATTTTATCCCGTTAAGAGTAATGGGAGAAAATAACTGATAATTTATTTCAGTTCCAAGAGATCTAAATTACAATTAATATCTTCTCTCTACCCTAAAATGCAGATTTTTTTTTCCCTCAAGCATCAGAGCCCTGAACTTTGAATCCCACCAGTGTTCAGGAGCAGGATTTGTGCTTTGCTGCCTGCACATCAATAGGATCAATTCTTTAATATCTCTTATTTAATAAAAACTGTTACTTCAGACCAACAAGGGTAAAAAAATCCAAACCAGAATGTTTTTTACATGTGCTTCTCCTCCTGCAGACACTTTGTCACACAGCTCATCTCCAATTAGGAGTAAGCCAAGAAAAATGGTGAGGAATTTAATAAGTCATGAGAAATTGGGCAACGTAAACAAAGTTAGGAAACATTAACATTCTTGAAAGAGAAGAAAAATCCTTGCCTTTGATTTACTAGCAAAGCTTGAGCAGCTGTGGTGCCCTGGTGGCCTTCTGTGGAATAGAAACACAATGCCTTTTTTTCTGACACTTGGAAAAGCACTGGGAACTCTGGGCAGGGGTGCTGAAGAGTAGATGAGGGGAGAGCTTCAGCCAGAGGTGATTTAGAGAACAGTTCTAATGCAGCTGTGGGTTCTGTCTCACATTATTTTGATCAAACTGGACTGATTTATTAATTGTATCTCTCTGCATTCATGTGTGTGCTCCCCAAAGCAAGATTCCTGCTCCTTTGCATCAGTGGTTGTTTCAACATGCAGCATGATGGGGTCCAAGAGGCACAGAAGGTGCAACTGGTGCTTTCTCTCTTGTTGAGGAACTAGAGCTTCAATGACCTGTTGCTGCTTCTTTACACAGGACCTGTGCTGTGAGAGAGAGCTGGTGATTAACCTTGTTTACCTGAAATGATCACCTCACCTGAGTGCAACTCAAAGCAGATCTGCTAGACCTTCTAATTAGGCAAGCACTTAATTTTCCTGCTACAACTGAGAGCAGTTTCTGTCTGGAAGACACGGAGCTGCTCAGCTTTTGGTGTCCATGGGGCTGCAGAAACACATCTCTAGAGATGATTTATACACTGGTTTCTCTGAAACATTTCCTGGATGGTCAGCCTGGCTCCCCTTTGTGCAAATGCCACCTCCAGGTTTTGGGAAGCAAGTCTGTTGTCTGAGATGACTCAGTGGCCATTCTGGGTGAGGGCATCTCAGAAGGGCAGAGTTACTCCTTGGCAGCCTTGTTGGCTTCAATGAGCTTTGGTTTGCACACAGCTCAGTAAAACAATTCATTAAGTTAAAGGAGAAACTAGAGAAGAGAGGCCTGGCTGGTGTTCTTGGGCTCACACAGGTCCCTCAGCTGGGAGCAGTAGCCCAGGGGCAGTTTGGCAGCTGAACAGCCTTTGCTGCACTATAAAAGGCCACACATTAGGGCTAATTTATTTCCCCATATTTCAAAGCAAAATCTTTGTGTTCAGTGTGTCTCAGGAATATATGTTTGTTGGCAAAGTACAGCCCTGACACCTTTACCTAGTTAGCTGGTGGTTTTGAATGGAATAGTACCAAACAGAATCATTTGCAGTTCTATTGATTAATGCTATGATATCACTCTAGTTGCTCTTTCTATTCCTCTACCACAATAAAACTGTAGACAATGCTCTATGGGAAACATATATAGTGAAAAGGCTTTTACTTTTTGGAAGACTTTGGCTCTTCACTTGGTGGTCTGCCTGTTAAACAGTTAGTTTAGAAGACAATTTGAAATCAAATGTGAAATGCTGACTAATGTAATTCCTGATTCTGGGACAGCCAGTTTCTTCAGTCTTATCTGCTACATTGCACTGGGGAAATACTGTAGTTTATAGGTAATTTATATTATAATTATTCTGTCTCAACAACACATCATTGATTTTCAACCATTTTTAGGTGACTTCACAGAAGTGCATATTGCTGCCTCCTGGATGGTCAGTCAGCACTACTGCTCTGTGTGCCTGGGCCTTTGGAGACTCAGCTCTCCTCTCAAATGTAATACATATCCAGCAGATGGGGGCTACTCTGACCCCCACAGCTGAGAGTTTGCTCTGTTCCAGCTTGTATGAGGTGTGCTCTCAGTCCAGGCAGATGCAATCCATGCCAGACTAAGGCAGCTGCTATTCTGGCCAGGTTAAAATATAAATATTCAACTTGGATGCTCAAGAAGACTAGTTCCTTAATTGTATAGGTCATGATAATATTTTACCAAGGAAACATAATCTAAAATATCCTAAGTTCTTTCTTTTCAGATCCCATTGTCTCTTCTGAGACACCTGTGGCATCCAACCTCCTGCTTCCCCTCCAGACACGAGGACTGACAGGGTGTGCAGTGGGAGGCAGCTCAGTGCACTGGCAGTTCATTGCTTTAAATGTTTGCTCATCAGTGATGGAGGCAGGATGCACATCTGGGTCTGGCAAATGACAGGCTGCTTGTCTGGGATTCACTGGAGAGAGGGGGAGCAGAGGAAATTGATCCTGAAAAAAATTGGGGCTGGAATCGTTCCTTGCACTGCCCATTCTGCCTGTTTGGGGCTGGGATTGCTCCTTGCACTGCCCATTCTGCCTGTTTGAAGTCTGGACTCCTGGATATTGCCACTCAGGGAAGAAAAATACCTCATAAACACCTACTAACTACAGGAAGAAAATGTTTTCTTCCAAGAATTCGCTCTTTTTGGTGGTGGTTTCCTTTGGCAGAACATCCATACATCAAGTTGTAGTAGCAAATGTTAAAAATATTTAAGTAGAAGCTATTCCAGTGTATGCCTTTGCTGTCCTGATGTTTTTCTGAATCGAATACATGAATATTTAGCATTCCTAAATGCTTCCACAAAGCCTGTAGCCACTTTGAGGGTGAAATTCAGTTGCCTCTGGCTCAGGCTGAAGAAGAGCTTCCTTCTGAAAGCTCTATTCTTAGCAAACAGTGCTATGTAGGACAGAGGACTGGAATGGCTGTGCATGATGTGAGGGCAGTTTCTCTTTTCCTCTGGGTGATATGACCAGCTGACATTTCAGCACGAGGAGCCTTCAGAGCAAGAGAGAGAATCTGATGTGACAGTGTCTCTGAATCAAGCACTGAACTGAAAACAGGCTTCATTTGAAACACAACCTATGGCCCAGCCTCTCATGTAATCCAAGACTGTTCTGGGGCGTGTTTCCATATGTAGTTTGTCTCTCTTCTCTTTCTCATGTTTATTTTGACTGAATCATACTGAAAGGATCACTCTTCCCATCCTCCCCCCCTCTCCCTCCAATCCCTCACTTGGCAGGATTTGCCTGGTGCCTTGCCAGTTCTGCTTCCCCCCTCTCGGTTTGGGTCAGATTGCTGCTCTAGCCAGGGGTGTCAGCTGAAGGGACACTGCAAGAGCAGGAGAGCTGGCAGCTCTTGCCTTCTGGGAGGGTGAGAGCAGGGAATGTCAGAGTCTGTGCTCATCACTTTGGCTGAAGGCTGGGTGCAGCATTCCAGACCCAGCAGAGCATTGGCAAGCCCCATTGCAACGGGGAAGCTGACTGGTGAGTCAGGTTTGGTGAAGGAACCTTGCTAGAAAACAAGGCACAGACCTTCCTCACCTAATGCTCCTGATAACTGGGAAGGAGAGGAAGAAATCCCGAGGGTGCTGAAGGCCAAAACCCCCACATTTTGTTGTTGAGAGAGGCCAGTTCTCCAGAGTAACCGGTTCTGCTGTGAGCTTGAGCACGTGCTGTATTGCTTCAGCTTCCTCCATGCTTTAGCCAACAAGCTTGGTGGTTTCAGCTGCTCTAAGAGTGAGCAAATAATCTCCTTTCTGAGTGGTAGAAGGCAGAAAAGACAAGCCAGCAGCACAGCAAAACCCATGGAGTGCCCCCCTTCTGCTTTAAAAGCCTTGGTCAGCACTACAGTTGAGCAAGGGCCCTTCAGTGGGTGGAGAGGGTCCCCTTTCCATCTGTGGGCTGAGGGTGCAAGGTGGGTGCTCAGGGGCTGCAAGGGACAGGCTCTGCAGGAGGAGGCACAACTGCTGTGACCTCCCAGGTGGGTCCCAGGTTCCCTGTGGTGACAGTGGTAGTCATCCCCCATGTTAAAGAAAGGATGTGTTCTTTATGGGCTGCACTGGAGTAAAACCAGAGCCCCTTTTGATCTTTAAGGTGGGTGGTGCTGCCTTTTGGAGCAGGAAAAGCCACAAATGATTTCTCATCTTAACAATACTGTACAGATGTTTAACAACAAAGCAGGGGGACGGGGGGTTTAATGACACATCACTGAAAACACCCTCTAATTACTAGGTGTACGTGGGAATAAAAATGATGCCTTTGCAGGTTAAGTAAAGGATGACGAATAAAATTGTAACAGACATACATTATACAGCATGGGGTTCATAATGAATAATTGCTGGGTTATTAGTGCTTAACAGATTAAGGGTACTTCCATTTATTACTGTGCTCCACTAAGGATGAACATTAATTTATTTTTTTTTGCCCAGCAAATCCACTGCAAGCAGACAGTTGAGAATTTATGCCCGTAATGATCGCTACACGGTCCATTAAGACCACCTCTAAGTGAGCTTAATTTGCAGCAGATAAATGTACATGTCTACAGATTTCTCAACGTAGTTTATGGTGCATCCTGCACAGCTGTGCCCAACTGATTAAATCCTCACCAAATTTAAATAGGAAAGCCATTCCACAGGCAGTGTTTTCCCCATTCATCACACACCCGTTTTCAGGGTAACCCTGGAAGGCGTCGTGCAGGGTGTTTGCACGGGTTCAGTTCATGTGGGTAGCAGGGCCATTTTCTCCTCTGCTTGGCTTTGCCCTTTTGTTTGCTGCCTTGCTTGGGTGCCTGCTTCTCACTTCTGTCCCCCAGGAATTAGGAATTCCAGCAAGCTGAGCATCATTTACAGTTATCACAGCAGTGGGAGCTGCTTGAGGACACGAGCCAGGGCTAGGGCTGGTATGCAGGGTAAGGGGTTTGGTGCAGATCCTCTCCTTGGTCCTCCAGAGTGGTTCTGGACTCTGGATCTCTCCTGACAGATGTGCATGCTGGATGCTGACTAAGGTGGGATTACAGATGTTTCTTCCCTCTCTTCAGCATTTCCCTTTGGGTAGCTCTGGACCTCCCCAGAGAGGTTGTGGAGTCTCCTTCTCTCAGAGTTTTCATCCCCCCTGGCTGTTCTGTGCCCTGTGCTGGATGAGATTCTATTCCATGGGCCTGCTCTGGCAGGGGGTTGGACTCTGAGATCTCCAGGGTCCCTTCCAGCCCCTGCCATGATCCTGGGATTCCTCTGCCATCCCCTGGTTTTGTGACAATGCTTCCCAGGATCCCATTCTGGGCTGCCCAGCTGTAGGTGTTCGGAGTCTCCTACAACCAAGAGCTCTGGGTTCTAGCAATAGGATTAGAAGCATCCATCCCATTGGAGAGATGCAGTTTAGATGGAAAAAACTCTGAATTACTGTCTGAATACTGTCTGCTCCAGCCTCTGCAACTGTGCTCACAGGAGCCTGCAAAACAAGGGGCAGCTGCTGTTTCAACTCTGCTGCTCTCTTTGCTTAGCCTAGATTAACGACAGGAAAACGAGATTGTAAAAGAACCAGAAAAAGCAATTATTGTGCATTCATTTTCCCATTCCCCTAATTAAATGCCAGAGATAGCTTCTGCCTCCTCTGCAGAGTGAACATCCAGAGCCACAAGGAAGCACTGACCTCCAAAATACACAGGAATTGGAGAGTTCTGAGGGAAAGAAATGACTGTTTAAATAGCAGTTAAATGGCAGTTGGCTCTGTTTTCTTAATGTATGTCTAATTTTAATGTTTTCCATATGGCCAATTTTTACCAGTCATCTAAGTATTTTAGAGGGAATTAAAATGACTTAGTGGTGCAAATAGTGACAGCAATTTATCAAAACCTTCTTTTTAGCCACCCTTTTGAAGTTGGGGTCTCTAATGGATTTTTTCCCCCCCCAGATTGATAGTGTCAGTCCATTTTTCCACAGAAACACCAATACTGATAGATGGATGAATTAATTAAGCCTTTCAAATGACAATTAGAAACTAGTGTACATCCATGCATTCTGATTTTCTTTCAGCATATTTAGAAACATGATTAATTCCAGAAAATGATATTTTTTTTTTGTTTGCTTGCTGCAGATGGCAATTCTGCTGTGACAGTGCTAACTGGTGTGATTCATTTTTGATTTATTATTTTATTTTTACGTGTTCAGCAGGGTTTTGGTGTGGGCTAGAGCTAGTCCTGAAGTTCTTCAGAGCTGGGGCTGCTCCTTCAGTGCCTGGTGGGGACACATTTAACAGAAGTGCTTCTTCCCAGAGACAGAGCAGAGCAAGTGTGTGAACCTGAGGAGGCTGGTGTCACAATCTGGCATCTTGAAACCTCACCAAGGCAAACTGGCTGCAGGGGAGCCTGTTTGCTTTGGCTGCTGGCACCAAAATGATTAGCTGCAGAATAAGCTGATAGAGAGCTGATTAAAACCAAAATAGACTGCTTCCCTTGTCACACTGCAACAGGAGAATGCCTCACAATAAGAATAACAAGAAATTTCAATAAGAAATAGTCGTGGAATGGTCGTGATGTTTTCCATGATGAATTTAGCTGCTGATAGGTGTTCAGGAGTCCATCACCTCCTCAGTTGGAGGGGAACTTTTCCTTCAATCAATAGATGTATGAAAGAAAGGCAGTAGCTGCTTACCAGCAAACAGAAGACTGGCTAATCACTTCTGGAACGTTTCCAGAGCAGTGAGGAATAATTGGTGACTGGGCTCCCAGAAAGAAAATGACCCTACTGAGCATTTTGAAAGCAGGAAGATTTTTGGGTCCAAATTCTATGAAATCCTTAAACATTTCAATTCTTGGGTGCTTGGCTGAGATGTAGCCCCTGTTCCAGCTTCTCTCAACCTTTCAGTGGAATAAATACATCCAAGCAAGGTGAATCCAGAAGGCAATTTAAGGTGAGCAGAGGCAGGATCTTCCCTTAAAGCTGAGCTGAGTAATTCAAGCAAAGCCAGTGAACAAAGTAGAAATGAAAATACAGATTTTTTTTTCTATGAGAAATGCAGTTAAAGGTAGTTCCTAATTAGAATTTTTTTCCAGTGAGGTCTTTGTCATGCTCCCAGGGCTAGCAAATTAAAATATCTTCATGACAGAAGCTGGCCTCTGTGAAAATAGGTATTTTTTTTTTTTGTAGTTAAACTGAAAAGCATCTTCATGTTTACCCAAAAAATAAATCTTCAAATCCTGCACCACTCCCACAGAGAATTTTTGTCAAGCTGTGATTAAGGCAATTAGGGATTGCAGTCCTTGTGTGCTAAAGTTTGTGGTTTCCCCCTTCCTGCATTAACTGCCAGTGTGATAAGCTGTATTTTTGTGTGTGTGCTCCCCTGTGTTTTCTCTGATTTACTGTGGATTTATCTTTCTACAATATTTCTTTTCCTCTCCAAATACACTGCTATTTTTTTAACCCATAACCATTAGGTTATCTGCCAAGACATTTCAAGCACCACTTAAATATGGGGGAAACAGAAAATGTTTTCACACAACTCTGTAATGTGATATTAAACAGAGTTAACACAAATTTAAGACCAACATAATAAAACCAACTCACTCTGAGTTGAATAGATTCTCTTTAGAACCTATATTATTCTTACTTAGCTTTAAAACAACCACCATCTTTTCTGTGCTGCTGAAATTTCCATCTTTCCAAATCCTTCTTTAGAGTCCTTTTTAAAAATACTGATTTCTTTTTGCAGTGAAAGCTTAATGCTTGTCCCTCCTTCCATCCCTTTGTGTCTGGATCATTGCCTGGGGTGCCTGGTAGGTGCTCCAGAATGTCCTGCTGGATGGAGAGCAGCCTCCCCTGGGACAAGTTTCCCTGTTCTTGGCAGGTGTGTGGACATGGAGGGAGGGAAGACCCAGCAAGAGCAGGCGAGGAGGATGGATGAAGAGGTGGGTGAGTGGCAGCAGAATAGAAATCCTTGCAGGTCCTAAACCGGAAAATTCTTTGGATAAAAAAGACCCTTTGTGTTAAAGGCCTGGATCTAAATCTGGCCACTGCAGTTCCTAATTTTTAGCTTCCATATCCCAATTTTCCATGCCCGTGTACCATGGGAACCTGTGGCCTTGCACACTGCTACTTGCACACCTTGCCAGATGCTGTGCACTCAGAGTGGCCTAATCCATGCTCTGAAGAGTGGGACTGAGCTGGGTTGGGCTGGTCCAGTGCTGCAGGCACAGTGTGGCTCAGAAAATGTTCACTGCTCAAGTCCCCTGTGGCCAGTGTCATCTTCTCAAAGACTTCTCAGGAGCAGCATCTTCTCATCTGGTGCCATGAGCCATTCTCTCTGCTGTGCTTTGTGTCTCCTCATTGGAATTGTCCTTTAAGGATCTGCTTTGGGCTGAAATCCTCTTTGCATGATTAACTTTTATTCTGTGATAACTCATTTAAGAACATCATCTAAATAGGCTTTTTATTAATGTTTGGTTCAAAAACAATCGATCCTGTTCCTGGCAAAGCAGGATTCTGCAGCCTCTGCAAGGTAACCTTGACATTTCCAAGCTCTTTTAAAGCCCTTGCAGAGCCCTCCTGAAGATTTTGTTGTTTTATCAAAGTCCACCCTCGGAGGAGCCACTGTTTGGGCTTTTGTTTGCTCTTTCAAATGCTGAGATCTCAACACTGCTTGCATTTCAGCTATGGATGAATGTGTAAGAAGTATCTGGTATGTCTCTAAATGTGTTCTATACTTCAATGGCTCACAAAATCCCATCAGCTTTCCCTTTGAACTCTGCCTGGCTAATTTCAGTCACGTGGATGGGAATCCATTGTCTTCTCTGATTAATTTTGCAGTGCAACTGTGGAAGTCTAATGCAGTTAGTGTGAATGCAGCATTGTGTTCACAAGTGGGAGGTCATGGCTGCTTCTCAGCCAGCCCCTACACTGGGAGAAAAGGCATTTTCTCCTGCTTACAGCTGCAGTCTCCATGGTCTGTGGCATGAAGGACAATGCAAAGGGTTTTCATTCACCCTGAACAAGCATTTCCAAGAATTAAGCAGGAGCTCAAATGTGACTCCTGCAAATGCTCCTGAATTTTAGCCTTTGTTTAGCAGTGTTGGGCCAGCAGGAAGGAAATCTCCAGGCCTGTTTTATGGGTGTGGGTCAGATTTGCACCCAAAACATCTTGAAATAGTCTAAATAAAATGGTGGTGTCCTATTTGAACTTGAATGTACTCAGTGAATATGCAGAGTGTTTCTAGCTGCACCACCACACACACTCTGAGCTGCTCTAACACCTTCCTGAGCACTCCTGGAACCCCCTGCAGCCAACATGTTGCTAGGAAAAGTGTTGGGAGCTCCTTAGCTGGAATTATTGAAGGACTTGACCTTCTTCTGTGAAGTATTAGTGACATTATGGAGTTCTTTTTTAATAGTGTTTTTATTAGCTCTGCCCTTGCAAGGCTGTTTCTCCAAATGGTGGAGCTTATTAGTTTATCTGCTGTGTTCATTGCAATTACAGCTGCTCCAGGAATGGGTTGTTACCTTTTGAACACCTTGTCAACATGCTTCGTTTTTAGATCCTTAGTGCTCCTTATTAGAGGTCATTAAAGCTCTCAGCTGTTAACTGGATGATGAAGCTTATGATGCAAAGTGGCAAAAGTTAACACCAGGTTCTCACCCTGGTGGCAGTTTGTGGTGGTTTATTTGGTGTATGTGTGTGTGTGTTATCTTTTAGGTTAGCTAAATGCAGTGGAAATGTCAGAGAGATGGTAGAGCCCCTGCTGGAGTCACTCCAGAAGTATCTACTAATATCTAGTTTTCTTAGATATTTTGGGAATTTACTTTTCCACTGCAGAATTAGAGGGTGGACACTGCTGCTTCCTAAATCAGCTTAGTGCAGGACAGAAGCCAGGGTCTGGGACCTTTTGGCCTTCAAAAGCTGGAAGAACACACATTATTCCTGATATTCCTTTGCAATGGTTCTGTTAATGAACCCCTGAGTGCTCTTCCCCTCTGTGTCCAGGAGCAAATCTCCACTGCAGCTATGGACTGAATTGCCTCATTGCTGGCACATATTTATTGCGTTGGTTTTTTTTCTGAAGGGAAGTCAGCAAAATAAGCAGGGACAGAGGCACTGTAATTCCAAAAGGTTTTACTCCAAAGGTCCAAGTAAAGCTTGGAAATCTGTTGGCCGATCTCACCTGCTGTGTTGTGGTGGAAATAAGATGGACTGGCCAGAGGGTAGAGCAGCCTGTGCAGGATGCTGACAGGTAAGGCAGTGTTTGCAGGTGCTGCTGTGCCTTCCCATGCTTCAGCAGAGCCTTGAGTTTGAGAAGGACATAGGGATTAAAATGATCTAACCAAACATTAAGACAGACAGAGGCCAGAGTTTGTGGTTTCAGAGCACTCTGGAGCCATCTGTAAAGGAAAATACTCTTTGTGTACTATTCCTTGGTGTTGAAACCCTCCCAGCCTCACACTGTGACAGTGGTAGTTTTATCCACAGTTATTTTTGAAATATTATAACACATAAATTTTAAATTAATTCAAATACAAATGAAATCCTATCACTCTGATTCAATTCTGCCTGATTTTCCTGAAAAATAGGGACTGTTTCTATCACTGTCAGAGGTGTCAGTGGATTTCCTCCTCCAGAACTGCAACCAAACTACAACCATTTAATTCTGCAAACAGCAATAACACACTGAACTCTGGAAAGCAGGTATTTTGGAGTGTGAGGAGTTGATTTTTCTTTTCAATTGGATTTACAGGCTGTTGTTGGTTGTATTAGCTAGTTATAAGTGAAGTCAGGCAGCCTGTGCCAGTGGCTGCACAGAGGTGATATACAATGGCATTTAAGCCATGCTCATAAAAACCTGGGTTTTCAGATGCTCAGGGCATTACAGTAAGTTTGGGGTTGGGCTAAATTGCATTATTGACTCGTTGGTAATTAGGTTTTAATGAATTGTATTCACTGAATGATATGTTCGTCCAGGGACTTCAGAGATTGGATTGAGATAATTTCATTTACTTTCTTCATTTGTACTGTGTCTGACAGTACAGAGCTCCTGGAAATCTGTTCCAGAGATCAGGAACTTTGAGTTTGAGCAAGTTGCAGTGAAGATTTCAGTTCCTACCTGAGAGAAAATCAGTTGTGGTGGGATCTTCACTCCTGAAGTCAGTCAGCATATAATAATGAACAGAGGTTTATCCTTCAGGAAGAAAAAATACCTGTTTGCTTTTTGGCACTGTGGTTATATGATGATGATTTGTGCAGTCACAAGAAAGAGTTAAGGAAAACACTGAAGTTTTTAGCCAAAAGAACAGTGTAAAAAGTTGAGAAAAACATATTCCTGGGGGAGTTACAGAAATATCACTGGCATTTTATCTGCAGATGTAAAGCAATTTACTAATTACTGCCCCAGCATGGCTCGTATTTAACATATTAATTGTGTTTGCATACATCAGGTACACATAGGGAGACCTCAAATCAGGGAGAACCTCCAGGACACCCACCACCACCTGCAAATACAGCACACCTTGAAAAGTCTGGCCAGCAGAGCAGGGCAGCAAGCACCCAGCACTCCCAAATCCTTGGGGTAAGGCTCATGAACCTTCCACTAACATTGGCATTGTCAAATCCAGTTTATCTCCAGCAAAACCTGTCTGTGGCTGCTGCAGCAAACGTTTTCAGCCTGTCATTTCTGCTTTCTTTCCAGAAAACCCACTTGTTATTCACTGATCTTAGTTGTGAAGGTGATGACTTTGTTTTCCTCCTGTTTCCCATAATATCTGCAGAACAGAAAGCCCTGGTCATATTAATGCAGAGGAGGAAATGCAGGTTTGGAATCTAGAGACTGAAGCTTGTGCTGGTATTTTCAGAGTGAAGGGGGAGTGGACCTTTTTGTGTGTCATGAATCTACACTTCTTGCTGTGTGGGAGTTTTGTTTGTTTGTTTTTATAACTGCCACTTGCAAAATCTCAACAGTTCACTCGAGAAGGGAAAAATGCAGGTTCAGAGCCTCACTAAAATAGTTGTACATGACCTCAGGCTTTATCTGAAGCTTATGAAGCACTTTCCTTTTTTTCCAGAAATTCCTGTTTCTTTTTTCCAGAGATTTTCCAGAAATTCCTGTTTCTTTCCATTGCCTCACAGGGATACCCAGGCAAAGGTAAATATTGGCAGTTGAGAATCCAGCACAAGAGTCATGGATTTGTCTTCCTCTCAGGGAAACAGCCTGAGAACACCAGCCCAGATGTGAGCACACAGGGCTCAGCAGCATGGGGCCTGAGTGCTCTGGCTTGTTGGGAAGAAGCCAGGGAGCTCAGGAACAGAACATACTGCAGCAATGCAACCCCTTGTTTAGCCAATTAGTTGGAAAATGTGTTCTTTCAGCATGTTTGCAATTAGCTCTGCTCATTTTTTTGGTTGTTCTCATCAGAATTTCCCCCTACAGAACAAAATGCACAGCCACAGAGCTGTTACCTCTGGTTAAAATAGCTCTGGATCAATCCTGGGAAGTGGTGGGATTTCCTGCTCAGCAAAGGGCTCACAAATCCCCTGGGTGGTTGTAGGCACAAGGGGAAGAATGCTGCCCAACAGCAAGGCAGGATCAGGTCTTTAGTGGCACAGCACTGGAGCCTAGGTCATGTTCTGTACTTTTATCTGACCCTTTTACATCACTAATCCCTACATCTGTATGTATTAGATTCTTCTTGCCTGCAGCAGGGCTGTCAGTGGATTGGGTTTGGGGAAGGTAAAGGAGTGTGGAGGAAAATGCTGCCCAGGGATGCTGTTCCTGCCCTAAGCACTGGGGCAATTGCAAGACAGGGTACCACTATCAGAAGTGTAGGTGAGTTCTCTTGTTTGATGGAAGATGGAGACACATTAAGGTTTTCCCAGTCTTTAGCTGAATCTACTGTGGATGCAGACATTTGCAGATCCAAATCAAAAGTGATTTTTCCAGGGAGGACCTTCCCAGGCTTTCCACATAGTAATGAAACATGATACAAAGCAGCAGTGTCAATAAATCTCCAGGAGAAAGGTCAGGTTTACATCGATGGGCAAGAGCTGGCAAATACATTTGTTCCTGCAATGTCTGTGTTTTAAATGCCACCTTCTGATGAACCTGGTGCAGAAACACACTTTGGGCTTTGATGAGCTGTCAGTTTTGCTCAGTGCTGATCAAATAAGACCAATGAAAGTGAAACAAGAACAAAAATGTTACCTCTGTCATTTCTTTCCTATGCATTGCAGGGAGTGGGTTAGGCAGGGAGATTTCTCTTAAACAAATAGCAATCAGTGCACAGGGTCACCCACTGATCTCTCTCACAGCAGGCACAAAGGACACACACTTCAAACAGCACGGGATACACACAATGCCCACCACAGCTGGAAAAAGCATCTTCCCCTCCTTTCACTTGCCAAGCCACCCCTCTCCCCACACCAGGCTGGGCTGCAGTGGCACAGCACTGCTAAACCACTTCAGGACTAGAGCAAGGGCAGATACTCTAAAAAAATAATAGATATCTTTATTAATGTAAAGGTAAATTAGCATTTAGCAAAAAGAATTGGTTTGCTATGATACAAACATCCAGATACCCCCTGAGTGATGCAGCTCATCCCTAATCCATCTTCTTCAGGAGATTCTTCTTTCAAATGTTTGAAACCCCCCCTATTTTGTGGATAAACTATTCTGGATACTTCTCCCCTTTACACTTAATTTGCTTATGAAATGATTTCAAACAACTGAAATGCACCATTCCCCTTTGAAGCATTCTTAGCAACTTTCACATGGCTGAAATGAGGCAACAAATTCAAATGTCAGCACCCCAAGAAGTGCCTGGAGTTCCTGAGCATTCAAAGCTCCAGGAAGGTAAATGTTCTTTCCAGTCTATCACCTGTATCAGAGCACAGCTAAACAGCAATCCCAGGAATCCTCTAATGGGATTTTACAGTCAGGTACAGGCTGTCTACTCTGTAGGAGTTATTTACTCAAAGAGCAGAATTACTTCACTTTGCCTGACAAGTTTTCTTGGGTGGTGATAAAATGGCCAGCCTGTGTGCTGAAGATGTGTGCTGTACTGCTGTGGTGTGCACAGGCACAGTTGCTTTGAGTGGATGCTAAAGGCTTTTGTCTCTTCTTTTGGCATGTTATTTATGGGGCTCAAAAAGCCTGTAAATGAAACATACATAGAATCACAGAATCACTCAGGTTTGAAAAGCCCCTTGGGATTATCCAGTCCAACCATTAACCCAGCTCTACAACGTTCACCTCTAACCCATCAAACCCAAATCCAAACCACCCTGAAACACCCCCAGGGCTGGGGACTCAACCCCCTCCCTGGGCAGCCTGGGCCAGCCTCTGGATACTCTTTCTGGGAACAGTTTTCCCCTCCTGCCCAGTCTCCCCTCCCCTGGAGCAGCTGAATCCATCCCCTCTAGAACTGGGATGTGTGAGGAACGCTGAGAACCTCTCCCTTGGGGCTGGAATGTGAGTTGACAGGTAAATCTTCACTTTACCTTTCCTTGGAGAGCCAAGAATAAACCTCCCTCTTCTCTTCAGAAGTGAGGAAGCAAATCCCAGACTCCGAAAGGGGGGCTGCTTACAGGAGCAAGTGAAAACAGGGCACAAGAGCCCTGCCTTCATGGGGTTGATTTGTTCTGGCTCCATCCACTTCTTGTTGCATAGAAATCCTGAAGTGTTTCCCCCCAGCACAAAGGGCTGCAGCTCTCAGCCACGGGAAGCACTTGCTGTTTGCAGTGCTGTTCAGGCCAAGCATGGCCTCATGCTTCAACACAAACAGCTTCTGCTGGAATCCACTTTGTGTCCTCCCTGCTTCTCCAGCCCCTCAGAAGCTTTTCAGACCTGAGGAGGCTGTAACAAGAAGGGGAAATCTGAATGGCTCTCTCAGCAGGGCAAGTCTAGAGCTTATGAGAATGACTCCTGTTTTCTTCCACTCCACTTTGTTGGAAGAAAACATTGTCATTGGTAGTAAATGCTGTGATCTGTAAGGATTCAGCAGCATTGGGATGTGCTTTCAGTGATGAGCACTCTTAGGTGATGCTGGAATAGTACATTTGGATTTCCTAGATTGAAAAAGAGCTTCCAGATCAGCTGCTGCAATCCTAACCCTAACACAGAGACCCTGACTAAACCATATCCCTCAGCACTATGTCTGGGGGACTCAAACACCTCCAGGGATTGGGGCTTCCAGTACCTGGAAACTTCCTTTGGAGCAACTTCAGGCATTTCTTGTTCTGTCACTGGGAGAGCAGACTGAGCCCCACCTCTCTACAGCTCCCTGTGGAGTAGTTGTGGAGGGGGGAGGCTCAGGCTGCACCCCCCTTTCAGGGGGCTACAGAGTAAGGAGGTCTCCCCTGAGCCTCCTTTTCTCCAGGCTCAACAAGCCCAACTCTCTGAGCTGCTCCTCACCAGCCCTGTGCTCAAAACTGACCCCAGGTCTTGCTGTGCAGCTGAATTCCCTCTAATCCCACAGGCTTGTGCCCATGGAAGTGTGGAGCAGATCAGGGACCATCTCTTCCTGCACTGCAGGAGGATCCTGCTGTTCCTGCTTTCTCTTCTGTCCCAGGGCACTGGATTCCCAGGTGACAACTGCTGCTGATGCTAAAGGCTGAGGCAAAGGCAGCACCCCAGCCTTCTCCTCATCCACATGTTTCCTCCTGGATCTGGCAGAGGTTGGAGGCTCTCCCTGGCCCTTCTTTTACTGCTAAGATATCTATAGAAAGATTTCTCATTGTCTTTTACAGCCAACACCAGATGGATTTCTAGCTGGGCTTTGGATCTTCTGATGTTCTCCTCACTACATCTTTGCAGTCTTCATGAGTTGCCTGCCCCTTCTTCCAGAGGCCAGAAATTCTTCTGTTGTCCCTGAGCTGCAGCCAAAGCTCCCTGTTCAGCTTCTTTGCTGCTGGCTTGTCTTCCAGCTCACAGGCTCAGCTGCTCCTGCACCTTTGGGACTTTCCTCTGCAAGAGTTTCCAGCCTTCCTGGGAGGCTCTAGGACCTCTAGGGATGGAGCATTCAAGCAATTAGTGATGCCTGTGCCCTAGGTGGCCTCCAGCCATCACAAAAGTGATCCCTTCCTGTGAAAGGAGCAGCAGCTCCACTTTCCCTGCAGAGCTGCCCACCAGCTCACCCATGTTTCTCCCCCAGATCTCTTGGATCACTGTGCTGTCTAAAGCACCTTTCAGCCTTGCCTATCCACAATTTACCTTTTCATGGTGCCAGAGAGCAGAGACTGAGTGCTGAGAGAGCTCTGTGCTCAGCTAGACTCTGGGTTGTGTCCTCCTCTATCATGCAGGGGAAGGAGCTGCAGGTGCTGCAGTCACAAGGATTTCGTGGCTGTGGGCACGGGACAGCAATATCTGGAATATTTTGAGGACAGCAGCCATTTGATGAGCATGCAGTGAGCCATCCCATGCCTTTGTTCCTGCAGTGGCAAAGAATGGGCTCAGCTTTGCTGACTAAGCAGCTGGGTTTAGATCTGGTTACCAGCTGTACTTTATAAATGACTTTAATTTACAGTGAGTTACGTGGCTGTGCCTCTAAATCCCCATGCAATCATTTGGACCCTTTGCAGTTTAATTGTTTGGGGTTTTTTTTCCTAAGGTAACATCTTGATAGTCTAATCCAACAACTTCTTTGCCTTGCTTCAGAGTAATAAATCCTTAGATACTATTTATTCAAATTATCCCAGGTAATTATTTTAGAACTCTTTCTAATCTGGGCAACACAAACTGTATTATTCTTACACTTCCTTGGGGGAAAAAAAACCCAACCGTGGAAACATTTCTTTACATAAATACAAAATGGAAGTTTTAATTAGATTTCTTCCTGTAGCTGAGAGATGGGCTGCATGCACTATCAACAGGGTACATATATCATGTGTGTTTGCACTCCAAGTGGAACTCCAGTGAACCTCAACTCTGTGTAAGCACCAGGCTAAGGAAAGGATTTAGTTCCAAAAAAAGAAAGCTTTGTCTTTAGCAGACAAAACCAACCCAACACAATCATAGCAAAGGCTGTGGAAAAACAAGCCCCTTGTGTTTCCTAAATTGAATTTTTGTTTTCATATTTCTGCTCTTCCTTTGCTGTCCCCTGGTCTTCACATTTCCTCATGTGCATTTTCCTTTGCTCTTCCTTAAAAAACACTTGCTGACTTGCTACAAATAGATGGAATAATGATGACAATAGAAAGATGACAATAGAAAGTTCACAAGAAGTTGGGTTTCTACCAGTTGGCTGCCCTCACTAGGTTTTTTTGGGTGGCTTTATCCTGCAGGAAGGAGCCAGGACCTGCCTGGCTGCAGTCACACTTGTGCTCTGCACACTGGCACATTCCTGAGGCTTTTCTCTTCCTTCCATCAGTGCAGTTACACCTGGCCATATGTGCCTGATAATAAGGAAAATTCTTTATTATCCTTCAGGTCTTGTCTTCAGGGCTGTCCCATGCCTTCAAACTAGGTCAGTGACCCAGGGACTAGGAGAGGAGGTTCCACGTGTGCCTGATTTCTCTCCTGAGGTTGCTAAGTGCTCTGCCAGCAAGCTGTCTGTTCTCCCTGGCCAGGCCAGCAGCAGGAGCTGAGTCAGACGTGATAAAGAGCCAACCCTCATTCACTGGCCAGGAGCACACCATGCTCATTGTTTAATTAGGTTAATGCTTCCAGCTTTATTGTAGCAATAAAATATGCTGGAGCTGGAGCACGTCAGTTCAAAACCTCCTCCTGAGGAGCCTGCCCAGAGATGATCTGCTGCTGAAGAAATGAGGTGAGTCCAGCTGCAGAAGCTACCCTGGAGAAAGGTGTGACTCAGAGAGCTGCTGGTGGGTATCTGCACTGCAAACTGAACTCTGCCCCTGCTGAAATACCAGAATACATAGAATTTGGTTTGTAAATCTATTATATATATATTTAAAAAATCTTCACCTTCAATCTCAGTCCTGAAAATTCAGTATTTGATCATTTATGTTACAAATGGAAAGCACCTTGTAGTTCAAAGCTCCCTTTTTGAGCAGGTTTCCCTGAGTGCCACTACCAAATCACATTCCATTCCACTTCTCTCTGGAGGATCTACACAAAAAAAGTCTCAGTGTCCATTTTCTGCTTGGAAACATGAATGTGCAACACCTCCCTGAGACTCTGCCCATTGGGATGAAAGGCACAAGTGGAGTTAGTGAGCATTTCAACCCTTCCACTGCTGACAGCAGACAGGGAAAAAGCCAAGAGCAAACTAGCATTTTGGGGTGGGGTTTACCAGAAAAGTGATTTACCAGAAAACAAGATGAAGCTTCCTTGTGTTTATAGTGGCTAAAAGGTGATCAGAGCAAGATTCAAAGCTTAGAAACAAATCTAACTACTCCAAACACCCAAATGGGAGCAGATAGTGTATCATTTTTTAGTTTTATATTGCAAATGTTATTATTCTTTATTTGCTCTGTCATAAAACCAACTTTACAGCACTAGGTGAAGCTCTTAATAGGAGGCAGGAATTGAAGTATTCACACATTTAATGAATGAGATTAATTTTGCTCAGATGAATTGACACAAGTTGTGAGGCTTTCACACAATCTTCACAGACATTAGCTTGGCAGCATCCTTTGAAATCCAAGCACTGAGCCCTGTTTTCTTTCTTTCTTCAATTGATTGTTTTGCAGAGAAATGTTGATCCCAGCCTCCATTAACAGAAGAAGCATGAAGGGAAAATGTGGTTTCATTTCAGGCTCTAAGAAACTCTTCATGTCTGGAGTGGAAAAAGCAAGTACATCAGGATGGTGATGTGGTTTGGATCAAGAATTCCACCTGTTAGTTAAAATCATAGAAAACTGGGGAAGAAACTTGGGTTCAAGTGACTCTTGTGCAGCTCTGCTGGTGATGCCTTTGTTCTCCTCAGAGCTGCAGTGCCTCAGGCCAGGCCAGTTCTTACAGTGCAGCTCACCTCTGCTTCCAGCACACTTGCTTCAGCTTGGTCAGCAGTGTTGGGGATGGGGTTAGATGGGCTGTGCTGGCCTCCTTTTAGATGTATTTATTTCTTTATTGCACTGGGGCAAAGCATCAGGTCTGAAATACAACCAGTGTCATTGTCCTGACCTGGGCAGGGTTCCCTGGCTCAGCAGAGCAGCTGGGAACTACATGAGGAGCAACACTGTCATTTAGTACTAGTGATAATAAAGGGGTGTCAGACTCTCTTGTTACCCCCTCTTACCTTTTTTAACCTAATATAAGATGTGTTTTTATCTAGTTTTTCACAAAAATGGGGGGAAATACCTGGTAGCTGCTGCTTAGAGTGATCCAGGGGGTGTTCCCCTCCCTTCAGGGTTGGGAATGCCAAGGGCAACCCTTGGGCTGCCAGATTCAGTCTGCTCCTTTGCAAATTACTTAGTAGATCCTCCAAGTGCACCCAGGTTTTGGTTGCAGGTGATGGGGATGATTTTCTTCCCAGCTGGTGATAGAATTTTCATCCTTGGGAAGCCTGTTCTTCCCTGGGTAAGGAGTGAGGCAGAAAGAAGCAGGAATAGTTCAATTTCACCCACCCTTCTAATTCAGGGTTAGAGGATGAAACAGAAGAACCCAGAGACTGTGAGAGTGAGGCCCTTAGGATTCAGGCAAGGGCAGTTTCTCATCTCTGAAGTTGTGTTTTTCATTAGAGCTGCCATTCTTGGAGGTGAGTTTTGTTACAGATTATTAGCCTATGGCACTGGGCTGGGAAGATGAGACTTCACTGAGCTGCAGAACACATCACAAAAGAGTGAACAATTGAAATTACAGGGTTATTGGGATCTTGTTGTCAAGGTAGCTTGAGGTGGGTTTGTGCACTGAGAGGAATTCAACTTGCTTTTATCTGTGATGCTATAAAATGAATCCAGTGCCCACTTTGCCCCCACGCTAATTATAGGACTTTCTAAAAACAAAGAGCAAAACCAAACCTTTCCAGCTTGGATTCACTGCTTAACTCTTGTCAGGCATCTCTGGAACCACTCTTGATATACACAGCTTAGGGCTTTACATGGGATGGGTCACCAGGTCTTTCAGAATCTTCTTCTTTTTCAGGATGAAAATCCAGTGTTGGCCACTAGATGATTTAAAGATTGGCCTCAGCCCTCTTTTGTTTTCTTTTTTTTCAAGTGGAATGCCTCAGTTCTCTCATCCCCATTTACACTGCAGCAAGAAAAATTCCCATCAGTTCCTAGAAAGAAGAAACTCTTTGCAAGGCAGTGCTAGTGATGTGCTGGGATAAATCACCCAGAGACACTTTGGAACCCCCATAATTGGCTGTTTTGCAAAAGGCAGTCTAGACAAACACCTGTCAGGATTGATATGTTTGCTGTTGCCTTGGGAGGGAGGGTGGATGACATGACCTCTCCAGCTCCCTTCCAGACCTGCTATGAATCTATAAAGCCATGTTTGAACTCCCAGGAGAGAAAAGAACAATCCAAGCACAGGGAATCTGCTACAAACGACCTCTGATGTTTTCACTGACACAAATTTGGAAGTGATCTTAGGGACACTGAGACAAAACGATCCAAACTAACAATAATCTGCAGTTTTAAAATCAGATTTCTGTGTGAGCACATTCCTGGCTTTACTCTGTGACATGTTGAGGAAAGAAAATGAAGATTCTGTGTTTGCAGAAAGAGGGTCTCACTTGGAGAAGGTCAAGAACAGATTTGTTACCACGTGGCCACAGAATTGCTGCTGGTGTCTGCACCACCAGACAAATACCTCTACAGAAATACCCACCTTGATTCTGTCACTCTCTGCAGCCCTGAGATCCCTCAGCCTTTGAAGGGTGAAGAAGACTTTTTTTTCCTTCCTCTGTGCCACATGAAGAACTGAAATCCCCAATATCCTTTGGACTTTATTAACAAATAGTCTTAACAGATGGTTGTGACTTTAGTCTCTTGACTGTGTAGAAAGCAGTGGCAGTGC